>JAZHYW010030331.1:0-18319 GCA_037355805.1 Ixodes ricinus
GTGCGGTGAAAGTGCGTTATTTTCTTCCACCCACCATTGCAATCGCTCGTTAATTAATTTCTCCATAACTTTACCAATACAGCTTGTTAGACTCACGGGGCGGAACGACTCCAGTGACATGGGCGATTTTCCTGGTTTCAGAAGAGGGACAACTTTCGCTAGTTTCCAGTCCTCTGGTAGACGTTCTTGTTGCCATATGTTATTAAATAGTTGAAGAAGAAGTCTGGTTGCTTTAGGTCCCAAGTTCGAAAGGGCTCCATATGTTATGCCATCTGGTCCTGGGGCTGTTTTTCTACCGGAAATTGTTTGTAAGGCAGTCTCCAGTTCGGGCATTGTGAATGGGAGATCCAACTCTGAATGAGTTGACCAAAATTGTGCATCTATTTTTTGTTTTACTGCGTTGCATGATGTTGTGAATTCTATAGTACCTGTCGCAGCACCCGGCCGCGTGAGCAGTTGGCAAAACTCATCCGCAACGAGGACGACAGAAATACCCCGATGTAATGCCAAAGCCCGGAATGGGTGAATCTGAGTGACAGGAGTTCTAAGTGCTCGGAGTATGTTCCAGACTTTGGGTATTGACGTAAAAGGCGAAAGAGAATCGCAGTTACTGCGCCAACGTTTTTTGGCAAGCTTTTTTAGTTGTCGACGCATGAGGGCATGCGTTCGTTGAGCCTCTAAGTAGTGCTCAACTTGCCCTGTTCGATTGTATTTCCGTTCAGCCCTTCGTCGTATAGCCCGTAGCCTCTCATATTCGGCATCCACTCCAATACATCCCTGAGGAATTGATATTACCCGCGTGGAGCGTTCCATATTTGTGCGAATGCTTGTAACAAAATTTTCAAGTGTGCAGTCAATCGTATTTATGGTTTTAGTATTTAAGTGTCGATAAACTTTCCAATTTGTTAGTTGAGTTTTACGTTTCTGAGGAGACTGCAAAAGTTTAGGTTGACACACGAGGATAGGAAAATGGTCACTTCCCCTTGTCTCGACATCTGTGCGCCAATCCATTCCAGAAGATAAGTTGTGGGAGCAGAGTGTTAGGTCTAAACAACTAGAATATGTGGGACCGCGCAAGAATGTTGCGGATCCATCATTCAATACCGTTAGGTCAAGATTTTCAGCTGCGTTGGAGATCATATCCCCACGAATATCGCATCGATCACTTCCCCAGAGGGGATTGTGGGCGTTAAAGTCACCAGCAACTACGAATGTTTCCCCAAGCTTCCGGATCATACGGGAAAACTGTGCAAGAGTGATGGGTGTAAGGGGTTCAAAGTACACACTTGCAATGACTAAGCATATCTTACCGATGTTCACCTTGCACGCCACATATTCGGGTGCATCCTCTTTCGATGTAGATACGAGAGTTGATGTTAGGTCCTTTCGCACACACAACATTGCCCGACTGGGGCCGGAAGGTCGTGTCGTTTGATAGGTCACATAGTTGGGCAGTCGGAATTGGGCTGTGACTCGTGCTTCAGAGATGGCGAGAATTGGGAACTGATGGAGGGCAACAAACTGCCGAAAGTCGCCGCTCTTTGATCGCAATCCATTGGCGTTCCATTGGAACAAAAAGGCCTGTCGGTACCGATCATTCATTTGTAGAATTTGAGTTAATCGGAGCACTCGAACGTGCAAGGATATGCTCCATTGAAAGTAGCATTTGCACTTCAGGAAGGTCTCTAGCCTCCGGTAGTGTTGTAACAATTGCCTTCAATGCAGCAAACAGAATCGGGAGCAGCAGCTTTTCCAGCTTTTCGGATCGGGCAGTTGTGTTTTGTCGGAGAGACATTGAATATGGATTGGTGTCGGCTGTCTGTGCCTCAGCTGTTCTTGCTGTCAGAGGTGTTGGCGTCTGCGTCGAGTCACGTATTGCTGGCTTGCGTGGAGGAAGCCGTGGAGGAAGTCGAGGTGGTATCGGCGGTGGAGGCGGTGCCGGTGGTGCCTCTGGTGGTGGTGCCCCAGGTCCGGCAGCTCCAATGGCTTCAGCGTAGGTATATCTTGATCTTTTCTGTATTGGGTTTGGAGGCGCAGGAGACACAGGTCTCACTGCTTCTGGATTTGGTGGTGGCGAATGACGCTTAGTCGTCTTGCCATGAATCAGTTCGTGTTTACGTAATGCTCCTATTTCTTTGTTTCGCACACAACCTGCGAATGACGCAGCATGTGGTCCACCACAGTTTGCGCACTTGGGGTGGTTTCTGGAGCTGCATTCTTTATAGTTATGTGGGCCTGCGCACACCTTACATCGCTGTGGTCCGCGACACGCATTAGCCACGTGTCCATGCCTTTGGCAGCGGAAACAGCGTACCGCCTGTCCAAAGTATTCTTCCACCGGATGACTAGTGAATCCCAGGAATACGCGTGTGGGCATTGGGCAGTCTTCTCTAAATTGTAAGATGACGCTGTCCCGTGGGTGCTTGACGACACTTCCGTCGCCTTGAGGTACGTAGGCAATTTGCCGTTTGACAGACGTAACCCCTTTGTCAGTGAGATATTCCAGGAGTTGTTCCTCTGTGTACTCGTTTGGGACATTTTTTATCTTGCCCAGATTCTTTGAGTAAGACTGCGGCACATTGGCCGCGACATCAATTCCAGCAACAGTTTTCAAGGCTAGAAGCTTATTTGCTGACGACAATGAGGCAACACTTACCACAAGGCTTCCATCTTTGGTGATTTTATGTGAGCTCACTTTCTCTTGTGCTGTGGTGACAATTTCAGTTGCGATTCGGTTAGGGTTCACTTTCCAGAAGGACTGTGCCTTCGTAGACTTGAAGACGATGGGGATGCCTTTCGAGCGCTTTTTGCGGTATGTCACTGTTGTGAAAGGTGTCTCGTCAAGATCAACGTCAATTTGGTCTCCTATTGAGTAGTCGGAAGTGCTTGCTCCGTCCGACGTAAGGCATAGTTTCTTCTCTGGTGTTTCTCCGGAGTCCTCCATTGCTTGGCGTGTAGGGGCTGAACAATCAGCCGGAAGAATCAATTGAGGTGATCGTAGTAAATGTGGTTGGCAAACGCCATGGGGGGGAAGACGAGCCTCCACCGCCTTGTTTTGCCCGTTGACGTTGGTACACGATTGTATCTGCGGAGCAGATCTCTTGCTCGCGGTCGCGGATTGGTGAGACAGTTCTCAAATTACCTTTCAAGGCGAGGTTTTTTCTGTGGCGTTGTTTAAACAGCAAATAGAAGAGAGCGGAGGAAAAATGGACGTTTCTCGTCCAGACACTTCTTCTTCTTCGATGAATAGTTTCTTCTTTAGATGTTACTCAAAGACAGCCGACTCACCGGTTTCGCTGTTGATTCAACAGTGAAGGTCCTTAGTTAAAGGGTGATATGTTTCCGTCTTTCTGATATCGAAGAAATTATAGTCTCTCTCAGTATGTTAAGGGGATTCAACCGCTATTTATTTGTACCCTTTTCCTCATAGATGGCGCAGAATATTTCCGGAACAAACGAGTTGCATGCTCGCAGCTGCGCATGCAGGTCGGGCGCTCGAGATGGGCTCGGGCCACGGGCTGTTCGCCGCCGATCTCGAGCTAGATCATCTTCGCTCTACGTCCGCCGCTGCCGGAAGCGGCCAACAAGCGGCGGCGCGAGATACAAGTCAGCACATACGTAGATCATAGTGGCTTACAAAACGTAGGATAAGCTCTGATTTCCGAATGTATTGCGCTAATCACGGCTTGCACGGAAGAAAAAAAATTGGAAGGCTGTGCAAAAAAAGAAAAAAGAAATCGCGTCACGGGATTTTATTTTCCTACAATCTCGTAAATCCTAAATGCTGCTGTGTGCTCATTTCATAACACGTTTCTAGAACGCGCGAGTTCTTGAAGCTTGCTTCCATCGGAATGAGAAAAGAAAAGGCTGTGGAGTTTGATAATGTTTGAGGGAGAGAAAGAAATTTTATTTACAGTTGAAATGAGCATTCATGAATTATATCTGCTCTTCGCTGCCCCAACCACCGGTCAGAGTATATCGAGCTATGAAGTGTCAAGATTTACATGCCGTATTTTTTCGTACCGGAAACTCGATAAATGCGGGGAAAAAAACAGGGATACAAACCCTAGTCGCTCGCGGAGAAGCGAAGCTGCGCGCACTTTCGAATTTGACAAAGGATCTGCCGAGCTTCTGTTGCTTCCGTCGCCTGCCCAGCGTAGTCATGGGACTCAAGCGGGCGCGTGCGCTCAAACCAACGCTCAGCAGACGCTGGAGTTAGCGCCCGTGACAGACAGCCCTGTCATCAGACAGTCATTGTTTGCCGCTTGCATTGGCTACAGGCTTTTATAAACGTTATGCACTACTAGTTTCGACGATGTATCCCGTTTCATATGTGCTGATTTCAGATGTTTTATTTGTAATTTATTTTGATGTTGCAATTTGTCATTTATAATTTCCGAACCGGTTCGCGAACCGGTTCAGCGCCCCGAACCGGTTCGCGAACCGGTTCGCGGATCGAATTATTCGAACCGGAACTGAACCGGAACAAAATAAATTTACCTGAACCTGAACCGTAACCGAACCCGTATTTTTTTTCGGTTCGACACACTGCCTATAGGAAGTAACTTTCTAGAGGGAAGAAAGGGTAAGCCAGTATTGCTATTGTAAATAAAGTATATTTAAAAGCAAAAAAAAAGAAGATACAGAAGAAGAATTGGTACACTGGGCCACTCCTTCTAATGGGTGCCTGCCGTTCCCGGCCTGAGAATTAAAACGAAAAGAAAATAAGGTAGAGAAAAAGGTTTGAACAATACACACAAACCAAAAATATAGCGACGTCTAGTCAAGCACTGTCAGGTTTTCCGCCTCAACGGCCGAAGGTCATGCTGTCTGTAACCGACACAGGCCTTGCAGCCGCGCCCGTCGTACTGAATACTGGAAAAGACACCAAGCATTAAAGAGTGTCAGCCAGACAGGTGTCTTCCAGGAATATCAGAAGCAGCGCGAATTTTTGGTAGCAATGCCCTTGAGACCTGGAGGGAAAAACAGGCGCGAAAGGCCCTGCCTTGTTGCGCTTATTTGACGAAGTTCAACGTTGAGTGTAGAACGCTGAGCGCCGAATATTGGGCAGTCGCAAATGAGAAGTTCTATACCCTCGGGGATTTGGCATGTCTGACCGTGTGGGCTGTCCACACATTGGGTGCGGTAAAGTCAAGAGGCCGTAAAAGCTGAGTGAATTTTGAGTTGGTGAAGAAGGGCTACTTTGGGCGACTGAGTTTGGTGGTAACCGGTGGTGGTGGCTTTACTCCAGATATGCCTGCCGGTTCGGGCGCCTTTTTTGCGTCTCACGTGCAAAGAGAAGCCTGGCCTCGTTGATCTTAGGAACGTGGAGAGTGCTGTTGGTGAGTTCACAAGCCTGAACTGCGATTCGGAAGGCCCTTGCATTGCCGTCAATTGCACAAGGATGGCAGCCACTAGTCAAGCCTTTCTTCTCTAAAGATTCGACTTTGAAAGCGATGAGACGGGCCATCAGAGGTGCGTCTTCCAGATTACTGAGAAGTTTGAGTGCCGCATTGGAATCTGTGAGCACAACAGCCTTTTCTGGGCACTAAAGGTTGTGGAGGGTATCGAAAGCAAGTTCAAATGCTTTTAGTTCTGCGATGGTGGATGATATCTGGAAGCTGAGGCGACCGTGCATGATAATGGTGAGTTACCGCAGCTGTGGAGGATTTATTTTGATATCAGACTGAGCCATCGGTGAAACCTTTTGTCCAGCCGTCAAAAAAGCTGTCGACGTGTTCTACCGCAAGATTACGGGCAACTGAAACCGAAACATTTTTTTTGCTGCGTAGTTGAGGGATTTCTTTTGATATATTGAGAGGCATGGTTGTATGAGAGGGTTGTGGGAGATGGTCGTCATTGAGTGTACCGACAGACTCCTTAAACTTCGTGTAGACTTTTCCTAGGCGGAAATGTGGACACCTGTCGAAGTGCTGCAAGATGCTGGAGGTAGACACGATGATGGTCTGGCGGGCGAGATGTCGTTGTCTCTGAATGAACGCTAGACTGGCTAGTATGTTTTGTCTAGCTTGGACCAAGGTAGGTACATTCGTTGTGGACGAGGGAAGACCAAGGCAGATTCTGAGATATTTCCTTTGAATTAGTTCTATCTTTGTGACCTGAGCGTCCCGTACGAGCACAAGGGGGAGCACATAAAGTAACATGGATTGAATCAGTGCCCTATACAGCTCCAGAGCCATAGATTGCGAGGTTCCCCACGTGTACCCTCGGATTCTGACAACTACGTTGAGGTGCAGAGCGCACCGATAAATTGTTTGTAGCACGGCTGTACGCAAGCAAAGGCAATAATTCAGAAGCAGTCCTAGGTATACGTGGTTGTGCAGCCTTGGCATGGGAGTACCACTTACAGAGTACGTGGCAGGGCCGGCTATAAATCCATGTGGATGGTGAGCAAGTACCACTGTTTTAAATGGCGAGATAGGTAAGCCCAATCGAGTGATTTCCTTCAAAATATTGTCAAGAGTCAGTTGTAGACGACGTTGCATTTTAGCAAGCTAGGCTGTTGGTGGCGTAGCCCAGACGGCCACATCATTAGCGTATTTTGGAATTCTGAGAAATTGGTCCTCACGGGCCAAAATTCGGGGAAGAGCGGCCTTCGCAACATTAAAGAGAAGCGGGCTTTCTTGAGTAACTCCTTGAATGATGTGTTTGATCGCGCTGCGAACGTTTGCGATGCGAACTCTCATAGTCCGGCAGGTGAGGACGGCCTTGATGAATGCAGGGCACGACATGTGACGCCGAGGGCTTAAAGCTGGTGGATGACAGTAGCGTTTGGAATCGCATCAAATGCTTTGGTAATGTAAAAACATGACAGCGTAACCGTGATTACCTTGTTTAGCTTCCTCCAACGCTGAGAATAGGTCACGAAAATTAAAAAGCGCGAAGGACAAGGACAAGAGAGAGACTACACAGGACAAGCGCTTACTCGCAACTGGCGTTTTAATTCGGAAGATGAGGAAGATGAAGAACCCTAATGTTAAATGTTACAAATATTTATAAGAAAGGAGTGATAGGATCTGTTAAGACTGGGAATTAGAAAAGTGAAAAAAGAAGGAAATTAGTATAAACAAAAGGAAATGGTGGGCATGATTAAAGTGAAAGTAAAAAATGACAGTAAATGTATTAAAAAAAGAAAGAGGAAGGTAAAGCAAATTAAGAATATCTAAGAGAAATGTTTCATGTACTCTAATTCTTTTGATGACAAAGTCACCGAAGGAGCACTGATGCAGGCGTCTCCTTTGGTCGCTATGACTTCAGCTTCAAGTATCTCTCTAGTTCGCTTATCTAGACACCTCCTCAGGATCCTTGTGTTGGACAGTAGCGGGGCGCATCCACAGTCCCTCACATGTAGAGCGAGATGCCCCGACGGAGAGGATTGTAGAGATAGCGCGTGTTCTCTCAGCCTTACGTTGATGCATCTTCCCGACTGTCCCACATATACCTTTCCACAGGTGAGACGGGATCAGGTACACTACCCCGCAGCAACAGTTGACGTATTTGTTGCGGTGGCTAACGCTGTACTTGTCGGACTTTGTGCGCGGGGTGTTGACTTTGGGGCATGAGCTTTTTTAGCTTGTCGTGGGCTGGAAAACTATCGCACATCTTCATTTCCTTTTCTGTTGAAATGGCATTGCCCACCATTTCCTTTTGTTTATACTAATTTCCTTCTTTTTTCACTTTTCTAATTCTCAGTCTTAACAGATCCTATCACTCCTTTCTTATAAATATTTGTAACATTTAACATTAGGGTTCTTCATCTTCCTCATCTTCCGAATTAAAACGCCAGTTGCGAGTAAGCGCTTGTCCTGTGTAGTCTCTCTCTTGTCCTTGTCCTTCGCGCTTTTTAATTTTCGTAATGTTTAACCAACTAGGCCAACAAATCATTTTGCTAGGAATAGGTCCCCGAAAGCATCTGTCGTGAAATTTCGAGAGTGAAACCAGAGACTTGTTTAGAGATCGCGCAAACTGTTTCTAGTGCCCAGTCTAGTTTTCTAAGAATAATACGTACGATTACTTTTCCAAGAGAGCAAGGCTGAAATTGGCCGGTATGATGACAAATCACCCGCCGGTTTGCCGGGTTTGCGGATCGGTACATCTTCGAAGTTAAGCCAAGCATTCGGCAATGCTGCCATGCTCCAGACTGAGTTTAGCTCTTCCAATTGTTTTGGCAGCATGATGGGATCTATGTTGTTTAAAGCCTGATAGGTTATCACATCCGGCCCTGAAGTGCTTTCACGACGAGTAAATCTTCTAAGTGCGTGCTGAAGCTCTTTAAGCGTGAAGTCATAGTCTATGTTGGGCAGTTGATGGAGGGGGGTCACGGATGAGCTAATTTGGAAGCCTGGAGGGGGAGAGATGGGACGGGAGAATTGATCTGCCAAGATCTGCTAATATGAGATTTTACGATATAGTAAACGCCGCGATCTCAAGTCAAGGAACTAACGTTAATGAGAGCACGTGCCATTCTGCAAGACGGTTTTGAGCCACCGGAAGCACCAAGTGATTCAAACTTTTGGCACCACTGTTTTCGTTGAAGTCGGTTAGTATGGCGGCGGAACGCTGCGTCGATTCTCCTATACTGCTGAATATCCTCCATTCTTCTTGTACGTAACGAACGATGTTTGGCCTACCGTAAGCGGACTTTCAGCTTGAGCTACAAAAGGTCAGGATTCGGGAGCGAGACCGGGACCGGTACCAGCCTCGCGGCGTTGTATCGGGCTTCCGTAACAGCCGTTGTGAGATCGATTTTTCATACTGAGAAAAGGACTTGGAGGCGCAAGCGATATTGGTCCAAATTGACACCTCTGGAGATCCTATCTGCAGCGCTCGTAGAGCTTGGGGAGAGGATGATGATCGCAATATGATAACTACCCGAGCTTTCATGTTCAGGTTGCAATCACGCACTGAGTTGCGGTGTAGGGCAGCTGAGGTCCAGGACACTGTTGAAGACGCCGGTTTGACAAATTTCGCTGTTCCATTATTCAGTAGAATTTGCCCTAGCGTGTCCACTCTGGCCTCAAGAGCGGATCCGCGCGTCATGCGTGCTTAACACCCCCCCCCTTCCCGGTGTGGCTGTGGGTTTTAAAGTCTCCCAGAAGTAATACGTTTGCTGTACAGTGCGGTGTATTCTTCGTCATAACCGTAGGGTCCCACTTGACTCCTGGATGGACATACCCAGAAACTATTGTGGTGTCGCAGTCTCCATTATATAGGGTTATACAGCGGTGAACTCAGCGGCATCGTCACACAAGTCTGTCAAATCTATTTGACGTTGATCCAGTTCTCTTGGGACAAGTATAGTGGCTTTCCGCTTTTTGTTCTTCATGTTTTCAGTAACTGACAGCATGCCCTGATAAATGACGCCTGGCGAAAGTTAGAATTCTCTGTTCTTTTACGAGCTTCTTCAAGTGCAAGGACGTCGTATCGGTTGGTTTGTAAATGCAGGCGTAGGTCTGAGAGGCGCTGCCGTGTGCCGTTAGTATTTCATTAAAGCACCGCATGGCATGCAATACTTCGGGTGCGTCTCTTTCGGTGAATGTTGGGTTGTAGCATTCTGCTATACTGCCACGCGCGTCGCCGAGCAAGCAAGCATGTGGCTGAATGGTTATCGTGCTTGGCTCAAACGTAAAGGACCGAGGTTCGATGCCTGGGAGCCGACACACCATTTTGTTATTTCTGTCAATGTTGCGTTCTGGTGAATTCTAGAACCCTGTTGCTTGTTCGAGGACCGAATGTTCTGCACGCCAAATATTCTACCCCGATTGCTCCATAAGTCCACGCGTGTACATAAGGTGCTCCGCATGGCGAACCGGAGGCAGTCTCGCCGCAGCGCTCGATTCTGCTGTTCCGCCGACATCGACGCCTGCGACGATAACCTTCTATTATGTTTTGGGCACAAGTTCACCCCAAAAAACGTTCAGTTTCTCCAGTTATCCGCCGCCTGATGATTTGTAATGTTTTGATATTTTGGTGGAGGTGCGGGGTAGCATCTTATGCCTAAGGTTGCTTATTCGGCCCCTCGGACCCGTCAACCAAGTCCAAGTCCACGCCCGGCGAGAAGACCACTTTTTGAGCAATATGAAACTCCCGTCGGCCGCCAAACCCAGGGACTGACCGCTCATTCACACTGGAAGCGGATCCGCGTTCGCAAAGCGGTTGCGAACGCGGTTGTATAAAGATCCAGTACAATTGCACGCGCACTCGGTGACATCAAGTGCGCGTGCAATTGTACTGGATCTTTATACAACCGCGTTCGCAACCGCTTGCGAACGCGGATCCGCTTCCAGTGTGAATGAGCGGTGACTCTGTCGGGACCGAGCGGTTGACCCTGTTTGGCGGTGCGACGTTTCATGCCAGGTACGGGAGCGGGACTGGTGCACGAGACTGGAAGCCGATCCCCGGTAACAAAATGTACAATATGTACAAATTTAATCACATCCTATGTACAGGTTAGGCGGATGATCGTCAGCAGCTTTTCTCGAGGTCGTGTTTCAGAACAACAGCACGCGCTGGCGCGCGCTTTCACAAAAGATGGTTTTCTTTTTCGTCGTCTTTCCTCCACCAGGCAGCTCGTGGCTGCAGATGTGTTCTTTGTTCGGGACGGTCAAAACTACGTGAAAGCACTGCACGAGCTCCAAACGAACGACCAGAGTGATGTCCTGGTACAGTCTGAAGAGATGGGGTGCTCAACTGCAGTTTCTTGGGTCTTTGGGCAACAGGCGACATCGCGTCGGGGGGGGGGGAAGCCGGCGGTAATTTTGGGCGCAATTCATAGCACCTCCTCAATTTGGTCTGCTGCTGGACCAGCCAAAGCCGAAGAAGGCGACGATGGCCGACCATTCGCAGACCCCGGTTGCTTCTATCATCGTTTACCTGCCCGTTTGAGGAAACTACCAAGCACTGGTACGAAAATCATGAGTCCTCTTTGACATCATGGGACGTTTTCATGAGTGAGCTGAAGAGGACAATTCTCATAAAACACCGCCGAGTGAAAGCCGAAGACCTACTACAAACCAGAACCCAGGGCCCGAGCAGCGAGAGCGTCACCAGCTTCTTGGAGGATGTTCTGCGCCTGAGGGCCCGTGCCGACCTTCCGTCTACAGAAAAGAAGAAGCTAAGAATTCTCATGCGCGGCGTGAGGGACAATAACTTCGGCGGCCTTGTCCGCTGCCCTCTGAAAACAGTCGAAGAGTTTGTCGCCATCGAGGCGACGAACATCGAGCGTGACCTGCAAGCCCGAGCCAGTCACTACCAGCGACTACTTCACCTTGCTACCCTTGGATCATCTAGCTACAATCTTGGCTCCAGCATCCCAGGCATTCGCGAGATCATTCGCGACGACATCCGCAAAGAGCTCAGGAAGCTCCTGCCTGATGCCAAACTGCCGGCTTCGTTGTCGATAGCCGAAGTTGTCTGCGAGGAAGTTCAGCGGACAATCCAACCGGAAGCTCTTGCCAGCGTAGCAGCATCCGAGGAGTCCGCCCTGTCCTATGCCGCAGTAGCTCAAAACCAGCGCTAGCTGCCCTGCAGTATTCGACGCCGCTTCGACGTGAGCCAGTGCGGCAGACCTTCCAACGTCGGGAAGGGCAGCCCCAGCTCGTCCGCACTGAGCAACCGCCGCCTCCGAAGAAGGATGTGTGGAGCATGGCCAATCGACGACCGCTGTGTTATGGGCCTGCGAGGTTTTGCGCCGAGCGACCCGCAACCCCGCCTTGGGGAGCGACAAGCGGACATCGAGGAGTACCTCCGACGAGCTCTGTCCCGGCACCGACTCCATTTCGAGGCTTCCGTTCGCCCTCGCCTTGACGTGCGTTCTCCCCTTCCGCCGCTCTCGTTGAAAGAACCTCGCCCCCCCCTATCTCGACGGGAAAACTAAGTGCGGCAACGCCACTACCTGCCAACGCCACCGAAGTAAAGAGCCTCCAAGAACACCGGAGCGCTTCTAGACTCTCGACGCCGCGCATGGCAACGACGCCCCTGCAGCGGTTCCCAACAATCGAAACGTTGTTATCGAAGACCAGAACGCATCGGCACATGTGGACGCCGGGGCAGGCTCTCAGTCTTGAGTGGGCGGCTCTCTCGCCACCTTCGAAAACTGACGACCCCGTGGGATGAACCTCAAATACCAACTGCCGGAGGGCACCTCATCACACCAGTCGGAAGATGAAAAGTTCGAGTCGATATCCATAGACGTGCCCCGTGAAGATCGTTGTTCTGCAAGACTGTGCGAGGGATGTTACCCTCGGGAATTGACTTTCTTCGCGAGTATGCCACCGTCATCGACCTCGGGGCAAACCAGTTGACGCTGCGAAAGCCGGTTCTGCCACCATTGGAGCCCAACTCGGCACCAACCGCGATCCGAGTTACTGCCGATCTTGTGAGCTTGCCGCCGCAATCGAGTGTTTTCGTAACCGTCATAACAGACACAGTCATGGCGCGGTGAAGCTTTTAAGAAAGGCAGCGTCCAGCTGCCCCTCTAAAAGCAGTTGGTATCGCACGAGGCGTAACTAATCTTCAAGAAGGACGTACAACTGTTCTCGTAACAAACTTTCGAAAGTAGCCGCAGTACCCAACGAAGGGTGCCAGCGTGGGCCATGTCGAGGAATTTCAAGCGCCAGCCGTGGTCACCGCAATCTCTGAAGAAACCTCGTCGTCACAGAGCAAGAAAACGTCGCCACCGCGGCTCGACATCGACTCCGGGCTCCCAGCTCCAAAGCACCGGCAACTGCTACATCTCCTCGCTGAATACAGTGACTGTTTTGCCCCATCGTCGAAAGTTCGCCGAACACCAGTGGCGAAACATCGCATTGATACCGACGGTGACGTGCACCCAGTCCACCAGCCACCGTACAGTGTCTCTTTGAAAGAGACACTGTACGGTGGCTGGTGGACTGGGTGCACGTCACCCAGTCCACCAGCCGTCGTCCAAGAAGAGGTTAAGGAAACTCTCGTCAACGACATCATCCAGCCGTCAAGCAGTCCATGGGCTTCACCTGTTGTGCTCGTAAAGGAGAAGGACGGAACCATGTATTCTGCGTGGACTACCGTCAACTCAATGCTGTGAAAAAAGAAAGACGTCTATACAGTGGCGTCACTAAGGTCAGTGGCACCCGGGGTGGTGGCCCGCGGCTACACCCCCCCCCCCAGGCTCGTTGCCCGCCCCCCCCCCCCACTCGTCCCAACACCATACAGCCCCTCCCCCGCTCGCCGAACCCCTCCCCCCCCCTCTCGCGGCCCGCCGCGATTCCGCCAGGAGCGCTGCACCCGGGGCGGTCCGCCCCCCCCCCCCCCCCTTGTGACGCCACTGCGTCTATACGCTCCCCCGCATCGACGATACTCTAGAGCGTTTGCACCACTTTCGATACTTTTCGTCGATGGATTTGAAGAATGGCTACCGGCAGATCGAGGTTGACGAATGGGACCGGGAGAAAACTGCGTTCGTTTTACCCGACGAATTGTACGAATTTAAAGTGATTCCCTTCGGAGTATGTATGGCGCCGGCAACCGTCTAGAGTGTCATAGACACGTGCTAGCTGGCATAAAATGGCAGAGCTGTTTCGTCTACGTCGACGACTTTGTGGTGTTCGCCAGCAACTTCGACAAGTACTTACGACTCCGTGACGTATTTCAAGCCATCAAGGCCGCTGGACGAATTCTCAAGCTAAATAAATGCTAATTTGCTTATGGTGAGCTCAAGCTCCTAGGCCACGTCGTGAGCAGCGAGGGTGTTCGTACTGACCCCGAGAAGACGCGCGCCGTAGCCGCAGTTTCCCCGCCGTCGGACTGAAAGGCTGTAAGAAGATTCCTGTGCCTCTGGGCCTACTACGAACGCTTCGTTCGAGATTTTCACGAAGCTTTCTTCGCCACTGACATACCTTACAAAAGACACCGTAAAACTTCAGTGGACATAGGAGCACCTGTGGGTGTTCGGCGAGCTTAAGCGACGAGCTTAACAGAAATTCACACTGACGCAAGTAACACGGGACTTGGCGCGGTGCAGGACCAAATACAGGAGGGAACCGAGCGGGTAATCACCTTTGCAAGCCGGGCACTGTCCAAGGCGGAGGACTCTACTACGGAGAAAAAATGCCTCGCCGTCGTCTGGGCCATTACCAAGTTTCGCCCGTACTTGTTCGGAAGTCCGCTCCGAGTGGTTACGGACCACCACACGCTCTGCTGGCTCGCGAATCTGAAGGACCCCTCAAGACGCCTCGCCCGGTGGAGTCTACGACTGCAGGCGTTTGACATGACCTTGGTGTACATGTCTGGGGAAAAAATCACAGTGACGCCGACTGTCTGTCAAGGGCCCCGTCGAGGACGGTCCCACCTGCACTGAAGACGACGACGACGAGTGTTTCCTTGGCGCACTGGATGTTAGTTACATGGAGGCACTCCAGAAAGATGATCCTGAAGTGCGAGTACTCATCGAGCACCTAAGGGACAAGGAAGTGCGTTTACCCGAGTTTTCATATGGCACTGCCAACCTTCTTCATCCGACAAGGTGGGCTGTCCAAGGTAAACTTCAACGACAATACCACAGAGTAGCTGTTGGTGATCCCTTTGAGTCTTCGAGAAGAGATATTTCAAGCCTGCCACGATGACCCGACGGCGGGGCATCTTGGCTACAGCAGGGCTTTTTCCAGGGTACGCGACAAGTGCTACTGGCCCAAGCTTGCGAATACAGTTCATCACTACACCTGATTTTGCCACGAGTGTCAACCGATCTCGGAAGGAACCACCGACGAGACCGGCAGGGCTTCAGCCTACTACATCGCCGCCATCTGTCCCGTTTCAGAAAATCAGAATTGATTTACTTGGACCGTTCCCACCATCGGCGCAAGGAAACCGATGAATAATTGTCGCGACCGATACAAAGCCTTCCATCAGGTACGGCAGTTGAAGTCGCCCAGTCTCTCCTCGGATCCATCGTTCCCCGGCACGGCGCCCGCGAATTTTTTATAACAGCCCTTGGATCATCGTTCATGGCCCAGCTGACGCAAGGGATCCTTCACCTTAGTTCCACAAGCCACCGTCGAACCACTGCGTACCATCCGCAAACAAATGGACTATCAGAACAGCCACGCAAAATTATCGCCGACATGATTTCCATTTATGTCGACATGGAGCACAAGGCGTGGGATGATGTGTTACCCTAGGTCCCGCTTGCCTACAACACCGCGGTGCACGAGACCACAGGGGTAACACCGTTTCAGCAGGTGCATACACGAAAATTAACGAGCATGCTCGACTCGATGCTGCAACATGAACCATCTGACGATGGGAGCCACAACACCGAGGTGGTTGCTCAACGGGATGAAGAAGCTCACCAGCTCACCCGACGCGGTATTCAAGGTCAACAACGCATCGACCCTACCCGGTACAAACTTCGTCGGATCGACGTTCGCTTGAAGCCCGGAGACCGTGCTCGGGTCTGGACACCGACACGACGACGCGGTCTAAGCGAGAAACTTTTGAAGCGCAACTTCGAACCCTACAAGGTACTTCGTCGACTCGGAGATGTAAACTAGGAGGTGATGCCCGACGGCAGAACATCGCCGCGCCGCCCACCACGACCTGAAGTCGTCCACGTTGTGCGCCTCAAGCTGTACTATACACGATAAAACTGAACTGTGATTCCGTGTTACGCTTGATAGGACTGTTTTACCAGCATCCGTATTTTCGCAATCTTTTGTTTGTTTTACTTTGTTTTGTTTCCTTGCAGGATCCATACAGACGATGATCTTTTTAAAGGTAGGAGTAGTGCCACGCGCGTCCCCGAGCAAGCGCGCCCGTGGCCGAATGTTTATCGTGCTTTGCTCCCACGCAAAGCGCCGAGGTTTGATGCTTGGGAACCGACGCACCTTTTCGTTATTTCTGTGAATGTCGGCGTCGTGGTGAATTTGAGAACTCTGTTGCTTGTTTCAGGACCGAATGTTCTCGCGCGCCGACTATTCTTCGCCGATTTTTTCAGAAGCCCATGCGTGTACATAAGGGGCTCCGTGTATCGAGTCGGAGGCAGCCTCGCCACAGCGCTCGTTCCTGGTATTCCGCCGACATCGACGCCTGCGATGTAAACCTTCTTCTGTTTTGGGCACAAGGTCGCGCCATAAAACGTTCAGTTTCTCCAATTATTCTCCGCCTCATCATTTGTCATTATTGACAATATTCAGCAATGGGAGCGCTGCCTGAATAAAACCGGATGAAAAGGATTGCAGCTGAAGCTTTACAATATCCGTCCCCCCAAGACGATCGTACCCTGCTATGCATGCGGCCATTTGATCACAGGTTTTCTAAATTTCAGGATTTGACAGTTCCGCATCAACATTTCTGATGACATCAATTGATGTGAGACCCTCGAGCAATTGGAGGGCCCTGACAGAGACATCACAGAGTCTAGGACATCTCAGCAGCGTTTTTGATGTTTGTCCGTTGCGCACATCAGCGGCGGCGACGTTGAGGCGCTCGTTGGGGCGGATCTGAAGGATACACTTTGTACAAAGCTTCCTGGGAGGTTGAACAGCCTTGAGCTGATTAGAGTTGTTAGATTTTAGTCAGGCTCCGTAGCGGCAAAGATAACTGTGAGTTCTTTAGAGACGTTCAGCTGTTTGCAAACACTTCCCGAAGTCTAACCAGAGTCAGACAGTGTTTTGGGTAAGCGCTTACGTGATCGTGTCTTGTCCCACTGTTCGCCGTCAATGTTGTTTTCTTCCATAATTTCGACCGCTGTCTCGGATGAGTTCGCCACTGACTCGGACGTCCAGAATGTTGACGGACGCGGTGTCATGAGCATCGCGTGTTGAGTCGTTCGGCATGCTGTGTTGTCCAGGGGTGATGTGGTCAGTCGATTCTTGGTTTGTGATGTTGAGCGGCGCTTCAATGCTCTGCTGTTAAAGTTCGAACGTGGATTCAGACATCTGGCTGTGTGTGGAAAAGACCACTTTTACGAATGGCTTCCTAGTGGCGACTATTCGGACGTCGTTGGTAGTTTCGAAGATTTTTTGTAATTGGACTTGAAAGGTCACAGCTCGCAATAGGCTAAGAAAAGAGCTGCCGAATTGATAGAGCCCTGCGCGAATGACAGTTTGATCATCCACATTCGATCTGCATCCACAGACCTCGTATCCGCATTTGAAGGGTATACCCGTAATGTTCTTAAATAATTGTATCCGTATCCGCAGACTTTGTGTCCGCATCCGAACTGCATTCGCAAAATTTGGAACCGCACCCGATCCGCGATTTGCGCATTTGTTTTACATCATGAAATCAAGCATCAATAAAACTTTAAAAAAAAGCATCTGGAGGGCATCCTGTAAGCCATCTGCTTACCTTTATGCAACAAACTCTTCATGTAAGGATACTGTGCAAGTCATTTTATCGTATTATGTTTCATTGTATTTATAAAATAAGCGATCATCCTTCCAGAGACACTCTGCATTGCTGAGAACATGATCGCAGTTAGAGATCGTCTTTAGAGTCCGTGACACTGACACTGTGTCCAGAACACTCAAAAGGAAGGAAATTTTAATATTTATTTTCTATTTTGCTTTGTAAAACCCACCTCAAGCAGACAGCTATTTTATATGCATGAAAATTAACAAATGGCAGACCAGTAACATTGTGTCATTTTATTTAGGCGAAACAATAAGAAAGCGGCAGAGAAAAGGCGCTCACTCCCCCGCAGCCATGTACTCGTCTGCATGTGATAAGGCGCGAGTACACCCATGAGGACATACCACAATATTCAACAATGGCAACACCTCCTATCGGTTTCAGTTTTAGACACGAAACAGTGCCAACTATCGAGAAAAAGAAAACGCACGCACACGCAACGCTTCACTTGTCGACGTTGCTGTTAGAAGAAAGAGAATATCGTCAACATGGACGGATTCAGACTGGTTCGCCTCTCTTAAAATAATACCCGCTAATGAGAAGTATCTCTCCGTTGATGCGCTTGATGCTAGGGTGGCATGCACAAACTGCGCTACGAGACTGAGGTGCTGAAAACTCGTGCTGGCGCAAGTTCAAACACTCCAGAGGATCGAATTCAGTCTCCTTGATCTACCAAAGAAACCACTTGGAGGCTTCTTCTGCTTTCTTGTGGCTTGCACGTTTTGGATATTCTTTGCCCAAACAACGTTTTTCCTCATTCCCTGCCGGACAAGAACAGGCTTTTCCGGGACGACTGATGCAACTGCATTTTTTACTTTTTCTAGGGACAGCATTTTTGGCTAGATAGAGCGTTCTAAAGCGAACTTCGGCGAAAATCAAGTAATTCTTGACGCAACGACCAATTTTCTCC
>JAZHYW010030332.1:0-169776 GCA_037355805.1 Ixodes ricinus
AGCGGAATTCACCATTAGATAGCCCATGGGATTATCCCCTAACCCACGGAAGCCTGGACGCCTGCCATTATGGATGTCTTCCGCCTTCCTCGAGTTCGATGGCACCATTGTCCGCCGAGATTGACCGGCGACACCGCGGCCAAGGATGTCTGGCCCTTCCGTGTGTGTGCCGCGTGTGGCAGTGTGTGAGAGAGGGGGAGGGCATACTTGAATGTTAGGGACTGGCCCCACAGGCTTGTGGCTGCCTGGGGGATTCCCTACTAGGGATCCGGGGACATGTGACATTATAAAATGAGCAGCAGGCCGCTGCTACATTGTGTTCTCATAGCGCTCGAGTGTTCTCCTGTCAGATGAGTAACCTGTCATTTGTATATAAAAAGAGTGGTATAAGAGACACCTCCGGGCCCTGGTCCTTCCCGAGTCCGGCCAGGTCATGAGTTCTGCCCTCACTCGGCTCCCTGCCGCATACCAAGAGCCCGGACAACCGCTCGGTCCCAACAGTAGCTAACAACGCCTTGGCTGCTTGTTCCAGTATTCCGGCCCGCAAAAGTGACAAGTTCCACGGTATGAAAGGCAATCGTCGCTGGAAAGTTTGGCTTGAGGAAACTCCAGGGTGAAGCTTTTAACTCGAAGGAAGTTCACCGCATCGTCTGCAAAAAGCCGTTTTCATACAGTGGAAGCGTAAGGTTGCTTCAGTATCACCTACGAGCGAAGCACCCATGTAGCAAGGAAGCACCCATGCAGCAAGGGCCATCCGCCAAAACGCAGACAACAATCAACGCCTTCTCATCGAGGTCCCTTTCTCTGGAAAATAAGCAGCATCGCCCAAGCTGACTTCTTGTCTTCCTGTCGGAATGTGAACAACTTGTCTTCGGAGCTGATCAAAATATGCGAGTCTTTGAATCGTTGAACTACATGTATCCTCAATTGTCAATGTCCTTTGCGTCGTGTAACAGAGAGTAAAATAGGTCTTCAAAGGCAAGACGAGTTCTTGTATTCTTTTTAATATATTATTTATAAAAATCAACGCAACCGATTAATCGATTAATTAATCGATTAAAGGGATGGCGATTAATCGGGTTAAAAATTTTAATCGACGCCCAGCCCTACTAATTACGTTAGAGTTATTTGAGCACAAAAGTTTTACTTAACGCGCACGTCGTTGTTTGGTTGATGGTCGCAGGCAGTCGGGCAGTCAACGAGGTGGTCGGGTGGTCAGAGAGTCGGAGGGCAGTCGGTCAGTTGTTCGAGTCGAGCAGCCAGTCACTTGTAGCTCAGTGGTCAGCGAGTAGGACGGGTCGAACATCGATGAGTCGCGATTGTTGTCGCCGGTTGCCTCCCGCACAGCTGGAGTCGACCTCGGACGGGCCGGCGCCTCGAGCGTTTGGAAGCAGCGCAATCGTATCTCTCGGGGTCTGGGCACCGCCGGAGGTTGTTGCTGTGTCCTCCAGTCTCGGCCGATGCTCCGCCTCACGGAGCCTGGGAACCCTGACGGAGTCGGTGTCGTCCGAATGGTGCGTTCGACTTCGGCTGTCCAGCCGTCCGTGCCGCCCTCTCACGAGCTCTCATACTCTTTGCCGTCCTTCTTCTGGTCGCCGCGTGGCTACGCATGTATGTATTGTCTAGCTATATGTATCATGCACATATATGCATATATATATATATATCATATATATATATGCATGCATACGTACGTATATATATATCGATATATATATATATATATATATATATATATTTGTCTAGCTGCATTTAATCTTGTCCCGAATATGGCAGGCGTCTTATATATTAATAGATATGTTACGAAATACAACCTAGAGGTAGTGTACTACAAAACGTGTTCAAATAAGAGATCAATGTTTAACATAACATGTGATTTAAGAATGTCCAAGGGCTTACGCTTTGCTTGCTAGTCAGTGTTCATTTTAACTTTCGAGAATGAAATATTGCAACCCATGTTTTCATATAATTTTACTTGTTCATGTTACGGCTTGCATTTAAAAAATAAAGCACTTTCAAAAATAAACTCGCTGTGCAACATAACATAATCCCCCCCCCGATACTGTACGTAAAAAAAAGGACACGTACACCAAAAGGTCTCAAACACAGCTGACCTTTTTATGTTCCAAAAAGTGCTTAAATAGACACTGTGACAAACATTAAGGGAGAGAGAGAAACCAAGACTAGCTCTGCAATGTTTTGAGAGATCCTAACTGACACAAATCCCAATACTAACATCAAGAGGCACACCTGAGTGATGTACAGTCATAAAACAGAAGGTAATAACGGAATGTTTAAAACCACAGGGGATATGAAACAATACCTAAAATGGCAATATTCCTGGTTTAATCAACACTAAGAAATAGGTCCTGACAGGTCTACAGATGGTCTAAAGTATTTCTCGGCTTTGCAGGGGCAAGTCAGGTGACCATTGGTGGTTTGGCAACTAAACCCGCAATTCTTCTTTGTCATTGTCCCACGCATTTTATGCCTTCTGCTCATACAATGGAAAGGCTATCCATATCACCGCCATGCACTCAATACATATCCGGGGGCAGTACCGTTTGTCTCTGAACACAGCACATGGAATACCTGTGAACAGGTCCATCATGTTCCTCGACCTTACACTGGAATTTAAAGATATACACGTATGTTGGAAGGATGAACCAAGGTCATGCAAAGGATTTCTTCCGTTTGCGTCTGGACATTCCAAAACTATAAAACGCAGTGTTTCCTATGTTGCTTTTGTATCGGCCTTAAAGGAATATTGTCACCAGAATAACGGGCAAAGTTTTGAAACGCAATTTTTCTGCCTACGTGATTCTGGGTATCCGATTGGTCTCCTGGTATGCACATCTGAAAGCATCTGCACCAAACTGTAATGCAAATCAGCTGACATAGATGGAAGAGAGAAGACAAGAACTCCAGCAAAAATTGCATTCATGGCATAGCCCATGAATTAAAAGAAGTAGCTGCGAGGCAGGGCAATAAGGTTGTGTGCTCTGCTCCAAACAAGACGTATTGTATGAAAAAAGGTAAAAAAAGCAGGTGAGCTGGTGATTGACATCCATAGTAACACTGAGACGTAGGAACAATAAAAAAAACGGACAGAACAACGAAGTCTTTAACACAGCTCGAAATTTATTGAACAACCACTGCCTTATATACATGACCCAGACCTCTTTTACAATTCAAACGACCTCCTCGCCCACTACACAGTCTACCCTAACAAGACAAGACAAGGTTAAAAATCGTTTACCAACTCGCCCAGCTTACTACTCTTCTAAAGACAAGACAAAGAAAACTGCAACTTCAACCAGGAGAAAATGTGCAACATTTCTTACAAGACACAATATGCCCCGTGTGGCACAGGGGTTGTTTATCACATTCCCTATCACGTGGCAAATGTCACATCGGTCAAACTGCCAGGGCCCGTTCGCTCGAAGCCGGTTAGCTTTAACCGTGGTTAAAAGTTAACCGCCCTTCCCTACTAGGTACCTACAAGTACCTAGCCAAGTTTGACGAGGGCTGGATGAGCGATAGCTTCGTGTTTTGTTATGGGGTGGTAGCTGGTGTCACCTACTGGTTGTAGCGAATGTAAGTGGCTTCCGTGGAAAAGTTCCCGAGAAGGGGGACTTAAAAATGCGCGCTACCGGGTTTTCGCGACGCTGCGCGGCATACATTTGAGCAGGCAATATTTTTGTTGCTCGTGGTACAGATATTGGATAAGGTAAAACTAAATTCACCCTTGTTTGGAAAAATTCTAAATGCTTGGCTGTCTGAATTAAAGACAAGCCTCGTTGAAATTTCCTTGCAAGTTCGAAAGAGGACGACGAAGTTCAGACATATAGAAACGATAAGGAAAACGTGAGCAGTGAAAGCCGGGCGGTACACCGGCAGCATGGTTGGCCAGCATGTAAGAACTGTAAATAACACCATCATAAATTGAAAAGCCTGTGATTTGGCTCCAGTGAAAATATACCAATTAGTAAATTACCCAAGCATCGAGGAGAACGCTGGAAGTGCAATTCTACGGTCCGCGCGCGCTGGACTTCACCTTATAAAAGATTCGAAGTAGATAATCATAATAAATCTTTGACGAACGCGCGTGCAAGGCAAAGTTTGTTTTCGGTTTTTTTGCTCTAAAACAGTTACTACTGCAGACGCCAGCACGTGCAGCGCGTGTAACTACACTCGTAGCATGCACCTCGGTGCTTGGGAAATTTAGCAAAAGGTCTATTGGGACGCTGTCTGCTTTTGTGTGCTATCAATACCCGGCCGATTAAGTCAAGGCAATCCACTTTCCAAAGACGTTGCCATGCCGACAATTATCGCGTTCATTTAGGCTTAGGAATGGCCAGAATCGAAAGACTATCTAAAAAATGCGGCGATGTCATTGCTCGTGGTTTGCGATTTAAGTGAGGTAAGGCAAAGCGAAAGCCTCTTGCACCATTCATTGTTGACTAACGCTCCCGATATTGCAGCTACAACGACATATTAGTTCCAAAGCGAGCAGCGCTTACTCACTAGGGCGCCACCATGTTTCCCCACCGTCCATACTCTGCCTGTCACGTGACCTGAAATTCCCCTCGTAGGGAAATGCGGTTAACATCTAACCGCGGTTAGAGTTAACCAGCTTCGAGCAAACGGGCCCAGGTGCGTAGATGATAGGACAAGAGAGCATGCAGCATCTGTCAAGGGAACTACAGCACGTCATTCCCGCACCTGTAAATGCGGTGTCGTGTTCCGCAGCATCACCATTCTTGCAAGAAACAAAAGCCCGTATGGACGAGACATTCTTAAAACAATGGCCATCGAAGGAAACAAAGCAGCATGCGTCAGCGTGCCTTCCACTAAACTCGACAAGAAAAGCAATCGTGTTTGGGGTGTTTTACGTCCCGCTAAAATGCGGGTCGTTTCAAACTAAATTGTATCTATAGCTATCAGAATAAAGAAGAAAAAGAAGCAGATAGCTAGGGCACATGAAGAGGAAAAAGTATTAAACCATAGTTGGTAGTCCAGCGATGTTTTTCTTCTCTCAAGTTCAAGCTGGCCTTTCCAAGGTAGCTGCGTGATGAACTGTGCAACGTGTTGGAGCTGAAGAGACTGCATAGCTTATGGACGGCCATGACTGTGGAGCAGCAAGCGAAGTGTGCACTTGATGGCTTTCATGCGGAGGGCTTCACTGACGGCAAGGAAACAGACGGGTCCTTGGTGGTCGGGACCTCAGTCATGGTGGCGAGAGGCTCCCCGTCGCTGGTGGCGTCCGTGCTGGACATCACCGTGGCGAGGGCGGTAGGGACTCCCCGACTTTGTCCTTGGTGGGCGGGACCACCGTTGTGGCGACGGACTCCTTGATGCCAGCGGCGTCCCTCATGGGTGGGACTGCCATCCTGGCGTGTGCGGCGCCGCGCACGGCTGCGGCGGGTCTCGAACCGGGTGACAAGGCGTTGCCTCAAAGCCCTGTCTGAGAGGCCGACCGGAAGGTTGGCAGGAGCCAGCCTCTCGCCATCAGACGCTGACCCCTCCGAGCTCGGCTCAGACTCCAACTCAAACTTTTTAGGGTTGGAACCTGACTCCGGTTTTGGCTCGCTTAATGCAAGGCAGACATTGTACAGCACTGCACGTGCCGTTACAATGGTGGGGTGGCTATTGATGAATGATAATACAGAGTCCGGTGCCTTTGCAGACACCAGAATCTGTTTTTCAACTGCCCACTGCAGCGCTCCACAACGGACCTGACCGAGGAATGGAGGTCACGTGGATCCCAGGGACAGGGGTGATGAACCAAGACTCCAAGCCGTAGCCGCAGTCGCCTGCACATTTAGAGGACGGAACCTATTGTAGTCTGTTCTCTTTAAAATTGATGGCAAGAAAACAACGAAAAGAGCTGTTTGCAACTTTGTGTTTTCCTGGTACTATGCTCCTTCGGAGAGTATTTACAAAGACGTGCCAGAGGTATACGCACAGGGACTGCACAGTTGTTAATGTTTGGTACATCACATTTTCTGTGGTACTGTTGTTTTCAAGTGGTACACAGCCACCATATGCAAGAGCAATGAATCTAGTATGCTCACCGAGGAGGAGCCTGTCTTCGTCTACCAGCCGCCCTGGCTTGACGTTGCCGCGGAGCCAAGAGAAGCACCAGACAAAGGAGTCGTGCACCGATCCAGGGCACCGTGGCTCCATGCATCTTACCCGGCATTCGGCGTCACGCATCTGTAAGTGTGAGAGAGATACCGACATGAATTTACCTGAATTTTCCACTCAAGGTTCACAAAGTAGTCTCAATGCCAGAACCTTTCAAGTTCTTTTTGACACTATTAACATAATTGCAACACACCTTCATGGACGCAAGATATGATGACAAGCAATCACTTCCTTCACAAAAATGATGTGGCGGGCGGAAGGATGCACGTTTGAAAAGTTATGACAGACTACCTAGAGCACACGCTCGTGCAGTCGGAGCACACAAGCCCGCACCTCTCATTTATAAAATGGCATATCCACACCATACCGGTGTTACGCTGTATTCTTTTTGATACGTATGGAACTGATTTTGAGTACGTAATACGAGCGTACTTAGCACCATCACGTTGAAGGCGTAGAAATGCTTGCGGCAGAGTACACCGCCTTCGTGGCGGTGGGATCGTTCTTGGACGGGCCGACGATGGCGATCATCGTATCGTTCCACGCAACCGATGACGGCGAATATCCTGTCGAGCGTCCTGAAGCCCCTCTCCACGTCGTACCTCTCGCTTGGCGTCTCGGGGAAGCGGAGCCAGCCGCGCCGGAGCCCGACTCAATGCACGATAGCGACGGACACGACGCGGGCAGAGACGCCGACTGTCTTCAGTCGCGCACTGCGTGTTCGTCGCTCGCCACCAAACTTTGGAAGCACTCCGTGGCGTAGAAACGAAGAATACACAACACTTGGAGCTCCACAGTCATGAACGTCCACGAGCTTCGTTTCGCAGTCTTTTCACCTCCGGTTACTCGCGCCAACGTTGTCTCGCGTTGCGTCGCACGCTTTGAATCCTCCGAAAGCTCGAGTGCAGCGCGGTGCTGCCGTTAATTCTTCCCGGCGAAAACAATAACTAAATTAGTTGAAAAGTGTCATAATAATCCGACGACGACGCAGTTCGGAAGACATGACCAACGAAAGACACTTACTCAGGAGCTAGTACCTTTTCGAACGTACTCGGTACAAGACGAAACGTCACGATGTCGTCACGTCCGGTAAGCCGACTAGCCCGGTTCAGCCGACTCCGCTTGCATTTTGTAGGGAAATTATATCACTCTTGCCTCCAACCATTCAGACGCGAAAACGTCACTTCCGTGTACTTTTAAAAGGAACATGTACAATGTCGAACCTAGCTATCCTGGCCTGCTCTCCTCGCGGTATCTCGTCATGCTTGTCAGCCTCGTCAGGCTGACGAGACTGACGGCCTCGTCAGGCTGACGAGGCCGTCAGTCAGTGGGCGCGTGACGAATTCGAATCGTCACTAGAGGCGCCGGCTGGCAGCACCGTGGCTGTTAATGTGTGATCCGAGAACCAGAGGTCGGCATTTTAGGTCGCCCTCGCTCACCCTCACCCTCACAGCCACACTCACCTAAGCCCCTCACTCACCCTCACCCTCACAACCACACTCACCTTTAGCCCTCACTCACCCTCATCCTCACAGTCACACTCACCTTTAGCCCTTCACTCACCCTCACTGAACCTCACGGACCCTCACGCACTCATGACCCTCACGCACTCTCCGCCCTTACGGCCGTCACGCACTCATGGACCTCACGCCCCTTACCCCCCTCACGGCCCTCACGCACTCATAGCTCTCACGCCCCTCACCGCCCTCACGCACTCATGGCTCCTCTTTCGTCTTAGATGTCTCTAAGACGGACGAGAGGTTGCGAGGCAAATTATTTATGACAGCGCAAATTTGCTTAAAGGCCGACGACCAGAGTTGAGATTCTGCAAGGCAGAAGATCTTCCTCACCACGGGGGAGAAGGAAACAGGCAACCCGGTGGAGAAGACCAATTTATGTTTATGATCATTGACTTATGATCTTAAAGAAGCCAAGTATAGTCAACGCAAGTAGTCACTATGTGTGTTTCTTGAAAGCATCGTGCTCTACCTTCACAACAAATCTGAAACAGTTGGTTTTGATTCTAAGGGGGAACCATTATTGCGGTATAAACATTCGCGTGATCTGTTTATTTATGAATTTAAAGGAACTATGCATTGTGCTCGGTCTCATGTCTGCAGTCATTCAATATCTAATTCAAATAGTTTATTTAGACACAAAGGGTTTGTCTTCCCGGGTGAAAAACGTCTCAGAGACAGCTTGTGACTGCCTGATAAAAGCGCCTGAGGCACGCAACAGGTGACGCCGAAAAGAAGCCGTCTCCGTGGAAATCACTCTAGTGCAGCGTTGTCGATTCCGGATTTACTGTCTACGCTGCTGAAAGTAAAAAGCGTGTCTGTTCAAACAAATAAAGATTTGTCTACACAAATTTATGGAGTGTTGCCGGGCAATTGACTTGATCCAAGCTCGCTGGAGGTCAATTCTCTTGCGCTATTTAATTTCATTCCGTAATTTATACAGAAGACAGACCTGACGTCTGTCTTCTGTATAAATTGACAGGTTTGTCCCTTATGTCATACTCTCAATACGTTATAAAGAAATGTCCGTATAACAAATTGTTTCCTAAGATCAACATTGTGAACTGCTGCTAATGAATACTTTCGCGGGGCTGATAGTTGAAAAAATTTCCTACTCGGACTAGGATGGACCATCAAAACATCTCTCGAGTACCTAATTGCTTTAAAGAAACCAATGAAATGGAGGCAATATTGCTTCTTTTTTGCATTCCATGCGTCATTACAGGGGGTTTCCCGGTCGGATATTTTCACAAAACATTGATGTCCTCGAAAACCGAACCGTGAGCACTAAACTTGCAAGTTCATCTGTTCTCTGCGATTCAGCACATTGTTAGTCAGGTCGTTACCCTGCTTTTTCACTGTGCCCCCATGCATTAGTCTCTTCATTAGTCTATTTTTATGGAAACTAGCATCAGCGGGTGCGTCCAGTACGGCTGCATACATCCGTAACCATCTCCCGGCATCATTTCAGTCGTCCGCCATCGAACCTGGCCGAACCAAGGACATGAACAGATGAAGGTGTTCGTAAAAAGCTCCCAGAATTTAGGCTCGTAGCTACGTCATAGTTGTCAGGGTGGCCCATTACTGTCGTGCCGCCGTACTATCGGCCTGCGATTGCGAGTAACGAAGAATGAACCTCTCGCACGAGACGTCTGGGAAAAGAAGCCCCGTGTTTTGTTTCGTCAGAACCTTTTATAGGCGATCCTGCAGACGTAACCGATAACCAGAGCACACCACGTGTAGCTTTGTCATTGTCACACTGTCACACTGTTATCACACTGATACTACACCTCCCTTGGGAGAAAAATAATAACATGTTAGCAAAAATAAAAAATACGTTAGAACTCAAACACTGTTCAAGATACCGCTTAATCATCAATCCCCAGTCTGATCGATTTCTTAACTACTCTACCCGATGTTGTGGTTACGACGGTCGTCGGTGTCCTCGTAGTCACTGGAGAAGGATCGGAACTTATATTGGTTCTAGCTTCCGAATCTTCGACCCTTACGTCCCTCTCACTGTCCGGTATATCGTAGCCTTCATCGTCCTCTGCCTCCGCTGGCAGTACCTTTAGCAAGGGTAGGGAAACGAAATTCCAGCGCTCATTTTCTAGCTTGAATGTGTCGCATGTTGCACCCTAACCTCAAAAACACCAGTCTTCCGTTGAAAGGCACAAGAAAACTAATTTTAAAGCTAAATAAACGATCTTTCAATGTGCACCTGGTGGATGCATGCGGGGCCTATTTGGGAGGTGATCTAGCAACGTTGTGGAACTTGCTACGTAGTCGTGACGTAGCAGATTCCTTCGGAGCAGCGCCGCTCTTTGGCATTTCAACATTTTCCTTCTTAGCTTTCCTCCTCAACTCACAAATCGCGCATTGAACCAAACAGTCCAAGAAGACGGAAAGGGTGGACTCCCTCTTTCTCGGACCCTCGTTTGTGCAGCCGGATGCAGCCATTCTCCCCCTAGAAGATTAGCCAGTCGCTCAAAACTCGGACAAAGTTGCTTTCCCCACCCCGTTCAGCCCTAAGCTGACAGTGCTGTGGAAGCTACGTGCTCCTTGGGCCAGCCACACGCTCGTCACCCCACGGGCACTTCGAACGGCTCGGTTGTAACGCGCTGACGCTATTGACACCACCACAACGCTGACAACGCCACCAAGGGCAAAGCTCATAATCCCGCCAGCCTTGCTACGTCACGAATGCGGGGAATCTTTTCTTTCTGTTTTTGTTTGCGCCGGATATCCCATGACGCATCGCGCTCTCCGTTCGCTTCTCTTCGAGCGCTTGCTCGAGTGCACCGTTTGGAACGAAAAATAGAGCCAGTCGTTCAAAATACAAACGTGCGATTATCATTTACGGTTATTATCCGTCATGCTTGACTCATTTCCGAACGAAATTTGAATATTTCAATTCTTGTTTCCGTACCCCTTGCAAGGGATACTTCAATGAATTAGTGCAAACAAACAAAAAATAGCGCAAAAAAGACAAGGACAAGAAGTATACAGGACAAGCGCTTCTTGTCCTTGTCTTTTTTTTGCGCTATTTTATTTGTTTAACTAAGATGAACCAACTAGCCCAACAACGTACCCTACTAAACTATACTTCAATGAAATTTGAAATATTCCCGTCGTGTTCAAAAATAGGTTGAATATGATCCACAATATCCGTAAATGACAATCGCACGTTTGTATTTTGATCCTGGTGGCTGTATTTTTCGTTATAAACGGTCCACTCTGGCAAGCGCTCGGAGAAGGCCCAGCTTAGAGCACGTGACATCCAACGCAATCGTGACGTAGGTCGTCTCAAGACGAGCAAAGCTACGGCGAGGCTGACGTCGAGAGGATGGCCTAGTCGTTCCAGCCACCGAAGCGGCTGCTTTTGTGCGAATTTTGAGTGACGGGTTAATCTTCTATAATCTTGTAGGGGGACAATAGCGACTTCTGCGACACACGAAGGGAATTCTCGGGAAGAGGGGAGTTCCTCCTTCCCCCTTCTCTCGTCATGGCCGGAGGCGAGACGACCTCCGTCACTAGCTGTCAAGGTTCCTAGACGAGCATTACAAACGAGGCGTTAGCGACATCCACCAGGTGCTCTTTGCTAATCGTTTAATTCGTTTTAAAATTCCTTTTCGAGACTTTTTTAGCAAGATATTGGTATGTTCCATGTGATACTGCTCTTTTGAACACATATAGACCAAAAAATGAGCGCCAAAATTTCGTTGTAGTATCCCTTTAAGTTTCGGCGGTTTCGCCTTAACTTCACCCCTGGCTCGGTCTCAACCAAGTAAGACCTTGGTTTTTCTGTTTGGGCCACGACCGTTGCCCTTGCCTTTCTGTCAGAAACCCACACTTTGTCGCCCACCTTCAACTCAGAAAGCTCCTTAGCCCGATGGCGCCTATCGAAGCTTTTGCGCTGTTTTTCTCTTAGATGACGATCCTTTATCGCCAACATTTTAAAGTCAACGTTTCTTTGAATGGCGCAGCTGCGGAAGCATTGGTACGCGTGTCCGTAGACGTCTGCCCATAAGGATTTCTGACGGGCTTTTGCCGGTGATCCCTGGGGTGGCCCTATAGGCTAGGAGAGCTAAGTAAGGGTCGGTTGATTTGAGCAGCAGACGCTTAATTGTCTGCACCATTCTTTCCGCTTCTCCGTTGGCTTGAGGGTGCCTCGGGCTCGAAGTGACATGTTGAAAACCGTATTGATTCGCAAACTCTTCAAAATTACAACATGCAAACTGCGGACCATTGTCGGAGACAACAGTCTCTGGCACCCCATGACGAGCGAATATGCTTTTAAGCCTCTCTATAACAACAGTTGCGCCAGTCGAAGGGAGAACACTGATTTCCGGGTACCTTGATAAATAATCTACAACCACAAGATAGTCAGAGTTCCTTATTTTGCACAAATCGACCCCTACTCTTTCCCATGGAAAACGTGGAGTCATGGTCGGCATCATCGGTTCAGCCTTCTGAAAACTGAACTCGGTACACACATTGCAGTTTTTTACCAGCACTGCCAGTTGCTTGCTTAGGCCAGGCCACCAAACAGACCCCTGTGCAAGAGCTCGACATCTGCTGATTCCTTGGTGACCATCGTGCAGGCGAGATAACACTTCATCACGAAGTGCCTGGGGAACAATTAACCTTGTACCTTTTAACAAAAAACCATCACACACAGTTATGCCTGCCCTCTCTTGCCAGTAAGGTCGAAGGGAGCAAGGAACAGACGGTTTTTTAGGCCAGCCCTTACGAGACAGCTGAGCCAGCGTTTTACACACTTCGTCTGTAGTTTGACCTGTTTTTACACGTGACAACAAATCGTCTCCTGTTTCAAGACCCATTAAACATCCCTGAGAGAACTTCAACACCTCTTGAATTGTGAGACGTTCCCTTTCCATTGGCATTTGATTGAGAGGTGCCCGCGACAAAACATCGGCGGTTGCAATGCACTTGCCCGGTACAAACACAACCTTAAATCTATAGCGCATTAGCCTCATTCTAAATCTCTGAACTCGAGGCGGCAAGAGATCTATAGGACTTTGTCCCAGCAACGTAACTAGAGGCTTATGGTCGGTCTCGAACGTCGTGTCTAAGCCCCTTAGGTACTCGTCAAACCTTTCGGCAGCCCATGTCAGTGCCAACGCCTCTTTCTCAATCTGCGCATAGCGCGTCTCAGCTTTGGTCAAAGACCGCGATGCAAAAGCGATAGGCCGTCGTACCCCTTGCTGTTCTTGTAAGAGGACGGCTCCAAGCCCAAATGACGACGCGTCTGCCGAAAGGATAGTCGGATGGGTTGGGTCATACTTAGCCATACACTCGGAAGAACAAATCATGCTTTTTAGATCGTTCCAAGCATTTTCCTGAGCGGGGCCCCAAGCCCATTCCGTGTTTTTTTTTAGCAGTTCTCGCAACGGTGCAGTTTTCTCAGCGAGATTAGGCAGAAAACGGCCCAAGTGATTGGCCATACCTAGAATGCTTCGTACTTCCGACACGTTTGTCGGCGATTTCATATCTTTGACCGCTTGCAGCTTTCTTGGGTCAGGCCTTATGCCATCTGCGCTCAGAAGATGACCTAGAAAACTAACTTCTTTTACACCGAACACACACTTCGCCCCGTTCAGTGTCATGTTTGACTCTGCGAGTCTGTCCATGACTTTTTTCACACGCTCATCGTGTTGTGCTTTGTCCGAACCAAACACCAGGATATCATCCATCATGTTAACTACGCCAGGGAGGCCATCTAGGATCTCAGACATTCTCTTTTGGAAGTATTCAGGCGCTGACGTAATGCCGAAGGGCAGTCTAGTGAAACAATACCTTCCAAAGGGCGTTATGAACGTCGTTAGTTCCTGGGATGACCTCGCTAGTTTTACCTGGTGAAATCCCGAATTAGCATCTAACTTTGAGAAATACGCTGCGTCTGCGAGCAGTCCCAATGCCTGGTCTACCGTTGGGAGCACGTATCGCTCTCTCTGGACATTTTTGTTTAATTGTGTGAGGTCAACACATACGCGTACGTCTCCGGACGGTTTTAAGACCGGAACGATCCCGGCGCACCAGTCTGTAGGACCATCGACCTTCCGGATGACTCCCATCCCTTCCATTTTTTCGATTTCTTGCTTTACCGCCTCACGCATAGGAATCGGGACTCGTCGGGGCGCGTGTATAGCGTACGGGACCGCATCCAAATTCAATTGGATGTTGTATTCTCCCGGAATGGTTCCAAGACCATTGAACACCTGCGGGTACAGAACATCATAATTTTGTTTATCAAGAGACACTCCATCGATGAACTTTACAACTCCCAAATCCTCGATGGCTGGTAACCCTAGAAGTACATGACGAAGCGGACTCACGACATAGACAGTTTGCATTGACACTTTGCCCTTCCAGTTTAAGTTAGCTTTGAACTTTCCAAGTACCGTAAGGCGATTTTCTCCCGCACCAGTCAGTACTTCGCTTGCTGTTTCCAGCCTAGACGGAATGCCTGGAAACGTCGACGGTACAAGGGTGGCCTCTGCTCCTGAATCGACTTTAGCAAACACTGGTACAGAGTTCAGGGTTATCTGGACATACCGCGCTTTCGCGTCCGGAACATTTATCGCCCCCAGAAAAAGTTCGCCAGTCTCTTGTTGTACGGAAGACACTTGTACCTTTCTTGGAGACGACGCCGACTCCTTCCTGCAGGCCCGGCTGAAATGTCCCTTGGTGTGGCAATTGAAGCACTTCTGTGCCCTTGCAGGACACACCGACCTTGGATGCTGGTCACCTCCACAGAATGAACACTGCTTGTCCCGATGTGATGTTTCCGACCCGGAGACTTTTCTTCGAGGTGCATCCCGGCGTCGACTCACGGCGTCCACGTTCAGGTCCTCTTTCGCCGAAGAACAGGCCTGTTGACCGGGCTCTCCTGAACGAAGTTCTCGCTGCTGCTGGTGCACCACTTCCTTGAGGCGTGCCTTGGCTAACGCCGATGACAAGGTCAGCTTAGCGTCCATTTGCAGGTTTTCGGAAAGCTTTTCGTCATGGAGCCCCACGACGAACCGGTCACGGATCATGCGTTGTTTCATCTCACCGAATTCGCAGCGGTCTGCGAGGACGTGCAGTGCCGTAACGTACTGGTCCACGGACTCTCCTGGCTTCTGTAGCCTTCGGTGAAAACACGCACTTTCATACACGACGTTTCGTTCCTTGACGAAGTGCTCGTCGAACTTTCGCTTGACGAGGTCGAAGTCCTTTGCCTCTTCTGCCGAAAGGTCGAAGGTAGCAAAAATTTCCCTTGCTTGCCGTCCCATTGTGTACAATAGCGTGCGGACTTGTGCCTCACCGGTTCTTTCGTTGATGCCCGTGGCGAAGCGGTAATCGTCGAAATGTTCTATCCACGCCGGCCACTCTGTTGTGTTGTCGAAGTCCAGCTGTGGTGGCTGTTGAAGTCCAAACGTTCCCGTAGGTGCCGGTGGTGTTTCCTTCGCCATAGTCTTTGACGCTTGCTTTCGCAAACCTAGACTGATGATACGCCCACTTCTGACACCATGTCGCGCCGCCGTACTATCGGCGTGCGATTGCGAGTAACGAAGAATGAACCACTCGCACGAGACGTCTGGGAAAAGGAAGCCCCGTGTTTTATTTCGTCAGCCCTTTTATAGGCGATCCTGCAGACGTCACCGATAACCAGAGCACACCACGTGTAGCTTTGTCATTGTCACACTGTCACACTGTTATCAGTTTATTTTCGTCTATATGTACAGACGACAGGGGCATGGGCAAAAAGCCAACACATGTTGGCTTGACTGGGCCCCACCCCGTTTTCTTGGCAGAGGCGGATAAGCAAATTGTAAGAAAATGTAAACAAAATCGATAATTATATAGCAGGAAGACGAGTAAGAAAAAAACAAAAAAACATGTAGACACTTGTAACCGGGAAAAAAGAACACTGATATCATAAGGCACTATACAAAAATAAGTGAGCTACAAAAACATATTTTTGATGGCACGAGGTGTTAGTGTTTCTATGGTGAAGTTGTTGCTCCTTAGATTGTTCAATATTGATGGGAGGTGGTGTCTCAACATCTGCGTTCCATAGTTTGTTCTGCTGTATGGTACCTTCCAGACATCCTCATTACGAGTAGAATAAAAATTTATACTTCTAGCTAGACCAGCGATCTCTTGAAATAAAGGATTATTCAGTTTAATGCCCGCTGTGTATCTTAAAATTATTGTGTAGTCATACAGGTTGGTAACTGGAATGATATGCAGAGTCTTAAAAAGGGGCTGTGTATGAGAATCATATGGGGCATTGACGATACTCCGTATGGCCTTTTTCTGAGAGACATGAAGATTGTTTATATTGGTTAATGTTGTGGTTCCCCAAACCAGATGACAATAATTTAGATGTGAAGAAAATAGAGAGTTGTATAAAAGGAGTTTAATTTTTACTGGGAGGTCGAAGCGAAACCTGTTAAGAATGCCAACGGCCTTCGAAATCTTGCGAATGAGACCTTCAATGTGAAAATCCCATGACAGATTTTCCTGAAAAATTACGCCTAGGGTTTTAGTACTAGGTACTATTTCAATGATGGAGGGCCCAAGAACAAGGTTGTAGTCGAAAACCATAGACTTATTCTTCGGTTTAAAAAGCACTGCCTTAGTTTTGGAAGTGTTAATAGGGAGTGAATTTACAGAGCTCCATTTGTGAAGCGAGTCAAGAGTATGATTTGCGACTTGCGCGAGCTTTTCCTTATCTTGAGCAGAAAAAAATAAACTAGTGTCATCGGCGTATATAACATAAGTTGCCTCCGTACTAATTTTGACAATATCATTGATATATATATATTAAAAGTAGAGGACCCAGTATACTTCCCTGAGGAACACCGGCAGTTAATGATTGTAAACCTGAACGCTGATTGTCGATGAAAACACACTGTTGACGAAATTCTAAATATGAAGCCACAACGTCAAGAGTTACCCCACGAAAGCCGTAAAACTCAAGCTTTTTAAGTAGAGTGATATGATTAATGCGGTCAAATGCCTTAGAAAAGTCCACAAATATACCGAGAGTGGTACACTTTTCTTCAAATGATTTCAAGATTATTTCTTTCTGGGTTAGCAAGGCAAGTTCAGTCGAACGCCCCTTTCGAAAGCCATACTGCGAGGGGGTCAGAATAGAGAATTGGTTGCAAAACGAAGATATTCTGGTGTGGATGAGTTTTTCCAGGCACTTAGAGAAGACGGGTAAAATGGAGATAGGCCTATAATTGGATTGATCATTCTTGTCGCCACCTTTAAAAATAACCACCACCTTGGCAATTTGCATTTGACGCGGAAAAGTACCCGAAGAAATTGCAACATTGTAAATGTGGGATAATACTGGCGCTAATAAGTCCAGAACGTATTTAACAGGCCTAATTTGAATACCGTCAATGTCACTTGATTTACTATTTTGGATGGAATTGAATGTATTGAAAACTTCGTATTCGTCAGTAGGGTGAAAAAAGGCACTGCTTTCATTGCGAGTTTCTAGGTAGCTTGTCGACAGAGGGTTATGACTGCTATGAACACTGTTAGCGAAATAGTTGTTAAACGATTTTGCGAGTTCTTGTCCGCGCAAAATTCTATCACCAACTTTAATTTCTAGAATGCTATTGTTTTCAAGAGATCGATTTAGGAGTTGATTTACTATTTTCCATGTTTTGTCTACTCTTGACATTGTGGCTTCATTAAATAAAGAGTGCAAATAATTTTTTTTGCTTGCCTAAGCATTTTAGTCAGTCTATTTCTATGTGTCCTGAACTTTTTAAATCGCCAGGCTTTCTAGTATTTATGAATTTATGGTATAATTTATTTTTTATACGAATCATCTTGAGACATTCTTGGGTTACCCACGGCTTATGAGTGTTTTTCTTTTGTTGGATTGGTTTATAGTGAAAACTACTGTTATATGCTTCCAAAAAAGAGCTAGGAAATTGATATACGCGTCATCAGCGGAACTTGAGTAGTATACTGGGTTCCAGTTTACGTCACTGATACCACAATTACCACTGCATCATTGGTTCTGTACCAAAAGGGATACATTTATATCACAAAACTAAGCGAAAACAACATAACACACCAAGACAGCCGCCAGCTCGCTGAAACCGATACCAACCAAATTGAAGCCACCTTATGCTACCGCGTGTTTCAGCGCTCTCTGTCCAGCGGTCAGGGAACTACTGAGACGAAAAGTTCTACTCTATATAATTAAATCTTCCGGACTTAGTTGCTCTTCAATCTTTTCCAATTTCAAACTATTCTGCCATCCCACCCCCCTCCCCCCACCCTGCATGTTTATAATATGTGCCCTGTGTCAGATTTTTTCTTTTTTTACACCTACGTCTCCCTTTTCTAAACTGTTTGCATTTAAAGTCACTGGATCCAGTGACTTTATTTGCGATTGAGAGGTCTCTTCTGATTCATAGTTACGCGCAGCGCTCTAGGTCCCCTGAAGAAGCTGTCGCCTTGCGACATATCCTTTCTTCAACCCTCTCACGCCTGGCTCTATTGTAATGAATACCATCCTGTGCAAAGAGGTAAAAGCAGCAGCGTAGAACTCTCTGTTCACCTCCAGAACGTCCTATTTAAGTTGTCGGCTCATCGGCTTAATCATCTGGTTAGCCTCAACAACCCTCCGCTCCGTTTTCTTTGACTGTCCCGGAACCTTCGGAATTCTGCATATAACTACATGTACCATCGCAATGATCTCCTTAGGTTACTTCCTCCCTTATCTTGTCTTCTAAGGTTCTAACACCTTAACTTCAGCACATCGCTGACACCCGCTTGAATTAACACCAAGTTTCGGCCACCCCAGTTGTCTCATACAACCTCCCATGCTCTGGCCATAACATGTACTATGCACTTTCCTGGCTAGGTCTCTATTTTTACCCTTTCGTCTAACACAGTAGTGGCATCTTTCGGACGTGTCGTTAACTATACTGTGAAAAATCGTCAACGTATAGCTTGGGGGCTCCCTCAAGCGGGTAATAGGAAATGTTCCTGCAATTCCGATGTTGATAACTCTCACTTTTGCAGCAACGTCGTCGCCCCCCCCCCCCCTCGCAGAATTTAATGGGACCATATTTAAGGGCACGACAAAGTTTGTTTTAAGTTTTAAATTTTGTCGTTCGAAAATATTTGAATCAAATACTGCTGAGTCATTCATCCCATCCCCATTCAGTTCAAAATGAGGTCACATTAATTTACCACTTTTGTACCGTAAGAGCTAGAAATCATGAAGCTACACTGGAATTTGAACTTTGTAGAACCGGGTTCAGTTGTTCCACTTTTAACGCAACAGATGTGTTGTCTGTGCTCTTTCCTCTTAAGTCGACATGACATCGAAAGAAAGGAAGAAAAAAAACGGATATTCATATTCTAACAGCACCATTATTATCGGTGTAAGCCTGAACGCATTACCTAGATTCTTATGGTACAGTCAAAGAAAAGTCACGAATAATAGACCGATCTCGCTAAGCGTCCCACACTCTAAGAAAAAAAGGAGGAGAAAGGTAGCAACGGCGACTGTTCCTCCTTGTTGTGGTCAAGTTGCCCAGAGAAGGGAGGAACGGAAGTTTGGATGAAAGGAGGAGGTGCAGTTCCTCCCTGTTCAGTTGGCGCAGGGGTAGAACATCGCACTACTGACCAAGTGGTCGAAGGTTCGATCCCTCGGAGGCGCGGTGTTTTTTTTTTTTTTTTTCGTTAAGTTTTTTTTTAATTTTTTAATTTACCAAAACAGGCATAAACAAACCGGGACCGATGGAAGGAAAATTAAAGTCCTTATTCTCCACCGACGTCAAGGAAAACTATACAAATATCATTGCTACAAGCTTCATCAGCGCGCTGTTTGATAAACAAGATTTGGGCACCCAGGTTAGATCTAAGCCGTTTACGCAGGGGCCAAGACGACGAGGTCGGTCCTTCAGTCGTTTCTTTTGCCGCGGCGTTTTTGACATTTACAAAGAAATAAGTTTAAACAGATCCGTCATAAACCGCTAAGCTTCGAAACGATGCCGACACTGCTACGTACACTGGGCGGCTGCGATCAGCTGCGATGGCGGCGGGCTTCGGGCCTCGGCCTATTCGGCCTCATTTCATAACTCGGCTGCCTCGGCCGCTCCGACTGCCGGGCCCTGACCCTGCACTCTAAGAAAAATTGAAGGTAAAAGGTAGTAGCACCGGCGCGTCTTCCTCCCTTCTACTGACGCGCCCCCAAGCGGACTCGAGAAGAACGGAGGCATCTTCTTTCGGTTTCGTTTATCGAGCACGTCGCGCACGTTGTTAAATAAATGTTGTTGAGTTGATTGAGCTTCAGCGGCAGCGAAGGCCGCCGTTAATTCCGTCTTCTAGTCCAAACGTGCAGAAAATTTCGGTTGCATTGACGTTTTTACCACTAATTTTTTCAAACGAACAAATGAAGCCGCTAGAAACAGCGAAGTTCCGGAGCAGTGCCAGCAGCGCTACGTACACTGGGTAAGACTGGATTGCGGGACGTACGCGGACGTACGCGGAACTACGTTCTAGGCCACTGTAGCGGAACCACGAGGCACTGTATCGCCGTTTTCGACGTTATGGAAATCGCAGGAACTGTGTCCAAGGCTGGCAGCTTTTCCTGCCGGCTGCCTGGGTGCCTTCCGTGCTGTGTTCGGTTCTGTTTTCCCGTGCCGAGTGCCAACCGGCGTTCAACGTGGTTCTGTATTTCTGCGTGTCAGCAACATAGCAGCAACATCGTGATGGCAGTGTTGTGCGTAGTGAACAGAAGACTGGAATTATCGCCGATGTGACCGTGTGTTCGCGTATCAGTGGTGTAACAACAAGATGAAATGACGTAAACTGTCGGGCATTGATGCCGCTGGTCGGGCCGTGATCGGAGGGGGTGGGGTGTCGCAGGTTGACATTCCCCTTTACATTAAAGAGTTTAAGACCACTTGAGAAATTAGGTGCAGTCGATCGACGTGCGGATAATCATGTTGGAACGCTGGTCTGAACGGTAAGCTCCTATCGTACAGTGGCCAATGTGACTGTCGGTCCCCGGGAGCGATTGCGCTCTGGTGAAAAGACTGAACAGTACAAAATAATGACGGAAAGTATGTACTATATTTACAATGAAATTTTAGCATAAAAAAAGGTAAAATCGAAAAAAAAAGCTCGGCTTTATTTTGCTGTTTAAATACACTACGGTTCCTGGAGAAACTGCCCTCCAAGTGGCGCGCTGGGATGAGCGCTAGACGTTTTCGAGCTCGCCACGGGGTAGCTCCGTACACTTAAAGGGCGTCCTGCAATAGCGTTTTGTACTGATTTCTAATTTGCACCGAACCTGATGCGCACTGAACGTAGTAACTTAATGACACTTTTCTTTTCGCAAAATTCGATTTATTTTAGAAGTTATAGGCAAATTGAGATTTACATGAACAAGCCAAATCAATAACTGCCTTCATGACGTCATAGGCTGGCTAGAGTGGCCGCGGAACTAGAGCGAGGTATGGTGACGCTCATCGAGCGCTCACGGCTGCCGCATTTCGTAGTCGACGGCGCGAGCGGGCGTCTACTAAAGCGTATGTTCTGGATACGGCTGTATGTAGCGGGCGGTCATGGCGACTCGCATTGCATATTGCTGCGCGATTAAGCTATCTCGCGCATGACACTTCAGTGGCCAGCAAACGACAGTCAAACACTAAAGCCGTCTAATGCAGCCACCGAGCCATAACGAAAAGTGCCGCCAATCAGGGCATGTCGATCGTTCCTCTGCGCATACCAGCAGCAAATGGTACCTTATCATACGCTGTCGGAGCGTGCATCTGGCCGTCCATATCGGCGCCTGATCCGACTAGCCTGTCTAGTATGCGCCGCTTTCTTCCGCCGATGGCGGCGGAGTATGTCGACGGGTCATCGTCTTGTTTCAGTAATCTATGACGTGCATATCTTCATCTTGCTGATCTCAGATACTGAACAAGAACCATTTTTATACGTAGATTGAACACAGTTCGTGACACTTATATCATGGACTATCGACTAAAACTGACAGCTGTGAGCGGTTTAACCAGTATGCCCAGGACCTAAGACGTCACAAATGCGCGCTATCGGTACCGCGGGTAGCTCTCGTCGGTGGAGGAGGTTTCAGCGTACGTACGGTTACAAATATGACGCAATGATATTTAGTGACTCTCACCGTGCCCGCTGGCTATGCCTAGATCCTTACGAGACGTGGACCGATAAAGGTAGACGCTCAAATATGACTGCAGGCCCTTTAACACCTGCCGCAAGTCGCGGCTTTGACTGCGTTCAAGTTGATCGAAAAGCGATCTCTCTGCCCGTGAAGCATCACTTCCAGCTGAGTGAATATCCGCTCTACACAGATTAATTCAAGACGGCGATTGCAGCCGTGCGCGAACAGCACAAATAGAAAAACAAACACTACAATAGAAATACTGGCTAGGAAGTGCCGTGCGGGGAAACAAACCCAGGCTTGGAACCGCATTGGAGCGGCTCGATTTATTGGCTTTCAAATAATTACGGCATGATCGAGCGTTTTCTTTTTAATAAGAGATTCATCCCCTGAGCCATTAAAAATACTCTCAGATGTATGACATTGCTGGAAAAAAATCAACATGCTGGGAATATTTTTTATTGCTTACGGAGTCACCGAAAAATTCCGTACTTTCAAAACGACCAGTATAAAAGACGGAAACGCAGAGCTCGGGAGTAGTGATCGGGTTAGTGTGCTGTTGTATTGCTGTTTGTATGCTGTTGTGTTGATGTTTGTACGTATGTGTATGCGCTCTATGTATGTTCAGCTGATGCTTGTACCGTAGAACGCGTAATGTGTCTACCAATGTGAAATAGAGGGTCCCGAAGCGCAATGGTGGCGTCAGAAAATAAAATATTTTTTGTAGAACATGAATTGGGCGGTAACTAGCGCCACCTAGCCTAGCTACTTGTGATCAATCTGCTTGACGCTGCCATCTGGTGGCAAGCGATTTAACCTCCTTTTACGCTACGCGGCTACGCCATAATTTCGTGTTACCGTGCTGAAACGAGCCAAGAGGCTGCTTCGGATTTGCTTTTTTTGAGAGCGGCTTTTGGTTTTGCGGGCGAATGGTTTACCACTCCTTCGTGATGTGCGGTTGACGCAACGGTTGACGAAGGAATTGTGGCTCGAGGAATAGCAAAGGTAAGACAGAGTGCGCGAACTGGGTGCCGGTTGTCTCCGTTTAACATCGCAGTGCTGACGATGAGACGACTGAGTGACTGCATGCTTTCGAAACGTAAGTTTCTTTACCTGCAGGGGAAAGCCGGCTTCGGAAATAAATACAGTTCGCGGAAAGCTCGTGTTACGTTTTTATTTGCTGCTCCTCTCGCTCCGTACAATAGACTTCGTGTTCTCGTTAAGCCTTATTGAGCTCGATTTGCTCGATTCGTGGCCGCCATATTGAGATGCAGGCGACGGAGGAACTTTTGCTCCCCTGCTTTAGGGACGAAAGTTCCTCCATTTCTGAAGGAACATATGTGTCAAGAGCGTTCCTCCCTTTAGGGAGGACTATACTGACCCTTTTTTTCTAAGAGCGCACGCACGCGTGACGCCGCCATAACTGTAGTTCACAGGAGCCAAGTGCCAGTGCACGAGACAGCCTGTGTCCTATCGTGCACTGCTCGCGCATATACCCGCAGCGGGGTTGTCGTGCGTGCATAAAGACTGCCCTTCCCACGGCGCGTGCCGGAAGTGGCGGTGGCGCAACAGAAACCAACCGGCGGAAACTTAGAGCGACTTCCGGTTTGCTAATTCAGCGCCATCTCTTATCCGTTGGTAATCTATTAAAAATTTCCGGTTTACGCCGGAAAATTTATTTAATAGGATGAGATACATATTATTGTTGCTGCTTACAGATTTCAAAAATTATCCTGGTAAGGAGAAACAAATATTTTGTTTAGCTAAAGTTTCGCCCTCATACTTTGTTCTCATTGGTCGGTTGCTTTTTGTATTTTGACCGTTGAGAACAGTTCCGCGCCGGCTGCCGCGCTCGCGGCTGCGTCGGCTGCTCGACGGCGCCCTTTGCCAGCGGTGCGGTGGTGGATTTCGTTTGCGGCAGCGAACAGTGGCGTTGACCTCTTGGTTATCGGATTATTTCGTCTACCAGTACGCCCAACAAACGGAACCTTGTCTATTGCTCAACTCAGTGGTGCTCTAATTCCGGTGGCAACAGCTCTGCCAAGTTCTTTGGGTTCCCGAGTGACGAAAGGTAAAGACGGGCTGCTGCTTTTGGTTATACAGTTTCGGATTGCCGAAAACTTGCTTGTGCATGTTTCATTATGGTAGAGTTATTGTAGAAGGCCAGAAGGGACAGGGCATTTATGTTAAGATGAGAGGTGTGGGGGGATCGGTGTTAGAGCACCGCAGCTTGGTAGCACGTGCGTGGAGCAGCTCGCGCTGCAGAAGGAACCTGCGAAAGACCGTGGCGATCGAATCACTAGTTGTCGCTAAATACTGCAAAGTTAAATGTGTCATTGCTGTGAATACTTCAATAGTAGTTTCGTGTAGATTTTGTTACTTTGTTGTACCGTGAAGTGAACGTTTTTTTCTGTATAAAGAACGTACCTAATAAAAAGAGAACTTGCAAAAGAAGTTTGGACTTGTGCTCAGACTGGCGATGTGCGCCCATCTTAAGCCGCGAAACACCAGCGGCTGGGCGCACTTTGCATTCATTGATTGACGATCTAATGAGAAGTGGCTGTCACTGAACATGCACTGTTGCCGAGCCGATCTCAATCGAGCGACGCAAAGTCAAGTGCAATCGTTTCGGAAGCGTCGGACATTCGCAGAAAAAGGTAAACACACTTTTTAATAAAAAATATATTGCTATTACTTTGTTTTGTAGAAGAACGAGACGGCGGCAATGGGAGCAGTTCCCTCTTCTCTCAACATCAGCGACAATAGGATGCAAATTCGTTCGGAGTTCGGAGGCTGCTCCGAACTCCGAACGAACTCGCATCCTCTTGTCGCCGAGGGTGAGAGAGAGAGAGAGAGGAGGGACAACACTTCTCACACCCTCTCCCATAACCAAGCGGTTGCCATGACGACGGCGCGCGTATTGTTTTGTTTATTTCTTATTGTTTTTGGAGAAACCCAACGCCCGTTAGGGGAGATTTGGCGCTGCCGTCTGCAATTGGAGTCCCAATGGGAGGTATAGGAAGATTCCGCCGGTTGACGAAACTGGCTGGTAAAATCAATCTGTTGTCGACGGAAGAAAAAAGAAAAACAATATCAGCTTTTTCGACGTTCCGTGCAATCCCCAAACGTACCACCTGTTCACGAGCCTTGTTTATTATAAACAGTTGCAGCATCCTAAAAGTTGATAACTGCATTTCCTGTTGTCTGCTTGCACGCAGAGCTTGCTAAATGCTCCACACACAGAAAGTGCGAACGGTGAGAAGACGCCGATGATAAGAGACGGAAAAACCGCGCGGGCGCAGTATTGCACCGGCAGCAGCCTTGCTATACGAGTGATAACTTTAGCGCTTCACCGTGTTTTCCACGTGCTACGAGTATTTCTAATAGTCACTAATTTAGTAGTTTTCGATGATGCTCAACAAGTTTTTAATTAGAACCATATGTGTATTTTCAATAATTAAAACTTTTATTCGCATATTCTAGTTAATTACCTAACTGATCGTTACGATTAGCCTAACCCCCATATTATGTCCCATTGGTCGTATAACTCACCCAGGGTCGGATGCAGGAATTTCCTGAGGGAGGGTCAGGTGGTAGTCAGCGTACCATATGTTTAGCAACCCCTCCCTCTCTTTTCGTTTTACGCCCTAAATTTTACACATGCAGAAATCAAGAGGGGGTCAGGACATCCGGACCCCCCCCCCTTAAATCCGCCCCTGAACTCACCTGCACGAACCGCATTAGTGGAGCTTTCACGGGGTTTCTTAAACATATTTGTTAAGCTTAAAAAGAAACACCCTGTATAGTCTGATTCAAGCTAGGAATGCGCCAGAAGCTCCTCCTACACTCTCATCATCGCTGCCTCCTTCCTCCGGGATGCGCAAAAATCCCCTATACCTAAGCGCACGTCGCGCTGACCTCACAGAACTCGTCATGGGCTCTGCCTTTCCAGGCTGGCCCAAGGGGCCATTCGATGTCATGGCTGCTGCGTGGTGGTGTTTATTAGGCGCATTCTTAATTAACTCGCATCAAACTATAGCCGATCAAATGATATTGACACAGTTCGTTTGACAAACTGCCTACCCTGTGGCAAATGCCGCTTTACCTTCAAAAACAGGTTGCTTTGTCTTTCTTTTTCCTGTCTTTTTAATAGACCTCTTTGCAAAATCGAAGCGATCCTAGCGACGTAGTGCCGCGCAAAGAATCTTGGGAGCCTCTTCGCCAAAGTTTATAATAATACAAATAATAGACTTGTATTTCCATCACAATTTGACGGCTGCGATCACAGAAAAAGCTGCAAACGCAACTTGGCCTGCCGTTGACCGCCTACAGTGCACAGCGACGGACGCACAACAGGAAATAAAAATATAGGGAAGAAACAATATACCACCGTAACAAATTCAGTGGAGAACACAAAGGCAGTAAATGCCACTAATAATCATAAGTATCAATAAAAATAATGATCAAAGTTTTCTTATTGACATTTAGTTCAAATCCGGACGTTATGATTACTAAGAATTAAGGAAATTAGGGATATTGTATTTTAGAGTTCTGGTGCGACCACCTCCTAACACCAGCCGCCACGGGTAGGAAACAGATTAATATTTTTTTAAAGACGACCAAGGGTAAAGAACGTTGATAATACGGAACTTTTTGAGTAGATAGACGTGAAACTGAAATGGATTATTGCCTATGGCCCTTACTGCTTTCTTTTGCAGCAGGTGTTGTACCCTTTCAAGATTTGTTGACGTGGTTGTGCCCCAAACTGAATGGCAATAATTTAGGTGTGAATAGAACAAGGAACAATAAACCATTAACTTAGCGTTTAGCGGTAAAGTATAACAATGACGGTATAGCATGCCAACAACCTTTTTATAATGTAGTCAATGTGACTATCCCATGACATATTATCATAAAAAATTACGTCTAGAATCCTCAAATTGTTTACAATATCAATCTTGGTTAAGTTTATGCTCCGGTCTTTTTCCTAAGGCCCGCTTCTGTTGGGGCGATTTCTTCTAGCAACTGGACGTCGCACAGGAACGTAGCCAGGGGAAGGGAAAGAGGGGCCGCCCCCCCCCCCACCAAAAAAAAAAAATCTTCCATTCTGCTGGGACCTTCTCTCCCCCTCCCCCTCATACAGCATTTTGTCATGGGCAAGCCCCCCCCCCCCCCCCTTCCTCCAGAACAAAATTATCCTGGCTACGTGCCTGAGCAACACCAGCAACACGGGCCGCCCGCGTTCACACTCGGCAACCATTTGCTACGATTTGCCATCATCATCATTAAATTTTTTTGCACTATTTAGACACACCGTTACGCGCCATAAACGCGTTTTTGATACTTTTAAATGGCGTTGAAAATACTAACTCACCTTTCTGAGACAGTTTATTCCCAAAAACGATCCATTTCAAACCAGAACCAAGTCTTTAGTTGTCATCATCACCGGCTCGAAATGTCACGTGAAAATATCGCATCCCTGGTTGTCTGCTGTCACTTCAAACGCCTCCGAGTTGTATAGTTGCTCGTCCGGTTCAGGCGGGACGCGATCCGAGCAATTCGTGTCGCACTAGGGAAAGCTATAAAACAACTCGCCAGCAACACCGAAATTGCTGGGAAAGTTGTTCCGTCTGAAGCGAGTCGAATACCCCTGTCAGACGGCGTTTTAAAGCACCTTTTCACGAATCTCCGCTATATAATCAGCCAGTCAGCTCGTGATTTTGAGTGCGCACGTGCCCTACGCGTGCGCTGGTTCGCCGATTTTATAAAGGAGCTTGTTCTAAAGCCTTTAAAATGCCCGTCTGACAGGTGTGCTAGGTGACTACTTTATTTTTAGTGACGAAAGAGCACGGTTTTTGATTTCTTCAATGGACATTTGAAGTAAATTAAATCTACTCCATATTTCCAACCCAGAAAGCGTGAATACTGCTTTGGCAAATAACAAATCAGCATTTTCTACAGAGAAAGATATACTTATGACATCGGCAGGATTTACGAATTCCGCTTCTTAATTAACATTAATAATATCATTTACGTATATGTTGAAGGAAAAGGGACCCAATATACGACGGAGGCTTGGGCGAGTTGGTTGTTCATGCTTTGGGGAAACAGGTGAAACGAGTATACGACCCTGCGGTACTTCGGAGGCGAAAAGTTTTGTAAGAGAGGAGTTTCCATTAATAGAAACGTATTCCAATCGATGCTCCAGATACGATTTTATCAGTTGCAAATCATGACCTCGAAACTCGTAAGAATCTAATTCCGCTAAAAAGTTTTGTGATTGAGACAATCAAACGTCTTTGCGAAGTCAACAAACACACCAAAAAACCAGCCGTCGTTTTTTTCCCTCGAAATTTTGAATGAACACTTTTATGGCTAATAAGGCAGCCTCGGTGGACTTGTATTTCCTGAATCCAAACTCCGAAGTTTGGATTCCCCTCTGTAATGCCTCTAACCCTAAAAGTGGAAAAAAAAATTTTTTTAAATTGTTTGAGTTTGTTTGTTTTTTTTTGGTTTTTACATGTGACAAATTGTTCGTACCAAACATTTTTGGTTCATATTTTGCAGAGCAAGTTCGGGGTTATCCCCGGCTTTCTTAGGCGTTTTGTTGTTTTCACAAGCTTAAATTCGGTTTCGATTTGCCAACCTCACTTCAGGACGTCCCGCCTCGATCAAATACAGTGCTTGCATTCTTGAATGTGTCACTTTCGCTATAGTATTTATAACGCTGTAGGTGTTGCTACCAATTTAAATAAAATGCTTAGGCACCCACTCATGCTAATTCCAGACAAATCCTTACGGCCGCTGGGGGTCGGGGATTCGTCTGGGGGCTCTTACGAAGATGAATGACTGCGATGCAAGCAGTGCTGGCTATATTTTTATGCAGTGCTGAGACGCACTACTTCGTTAATGGGGCAATCGAAATCGAAACCATTTAACTTCTCTCCATGGCCAAAAATGTCCCATGATGCAACGGGCGCAGTGTTGCATGCAAGGGATTTTGGAAGTTCTCTATCGAGGTTATCGAGCTTCACATCAACGACCGGTGCCTAAGAAACGCAGGTCTTATTTTGTTCACGCTTCTTGCATCGTTCTTCGGCGTCCTTATCGGCTACTGCTGCACTCTGATTGGTTGAGGAGCGATAAGAAGATGCTTGGGAGTGTCCACGCCCTGCGTTTGTCAATCTGTCTGTGACTATAGAAAAATCGAAACAGCAAGGGCCCATCGCATTCTTTTTCTCACAGAAAACAAAAGGAATAGGCGATTCTTTTATTTACATGGTGGAAGACAGTTTCCCGTAGGAACGTTGAATTTTTTGCTTCCGGGTTTCTACCTATTTTACATATGGCATGCGGGGGTTATGACCCCTCAAAAGACAAAGACGGGACCCGGTATTCCTTCCGGCACCAGAAGGTGACCCGATACTGGACTCCTACTTTCCTCGACCTGTGTGCCTCCAGACTTGAAACAAGATGGAGGACAAGACACTGGCACTGGGAGCAAATCTCAACCTGGCGAGGGCGAAGAGTTACGCCAAGTAACTCGCTGAGGAGAAATGACAAGGCCACTGTGATTCGGGAGGACGGGCCTTGACACGCTGTAGAGGATGTTGCAAACCATGCAGTGGCAGGGTGAGAATCAGGACGGAGAACATAGCGCTGGTGTTACGAGTCTCGGAAGACCAGATGGCAGCGGACGCCGGCCATCTTTTCTCCCCGCAATCCGTAACACCGACCCCGTCGGAAGAGAAAAGGCCCGCACACACTAGCGAGAAAACGCGCGTGGCAGATCGCGCGCGCCAAGACGCGTCCCGCATTCTGAAGCAGGGACTCAAACCGTAACCGTAACCGAAACCGAAAACCGTTTAGGAACGAAATTTTTTCAGTAACCGTAACCGAAACGAAACCGTTATTTGAAATTTATAAAAACCGTAACCGTAACCGTAACCGTAAATTACTTACCTGTAACCGGTTTTAACCGATATTAACCGAAAAATAAAAATATTAGTTTTTCTCAAGTATGACCTGGAGGAGGGATCTTGAAATGTCGTGTCCATTTCACAGAGTTACCGTCAGCAAGTGGTGCATCTGGTAATACATTTCCGTTCAATCTAACTTTAGGATTAAGAATACTTAGTTGGAATCAGTGGTCGAGCTTATAATAAAGAAGTCTATTTCTTAATCTGCCACACTCCTACATTGCTACATGTATTTACTACGTGTCGCCTTCAGAAAATTAACTAATAAGTTAGAATTCTCAGATGTCCATCCAACTCGGTTCTATCAAAACCACCGATGTTCCTGACATGCAGTAGCCAGTATGAAGAAATGAGGTAAATTAACCATCATGCAGAGCTGGCGGAAAAGAAAACCTGGTATTCATTTAGTCTGAAACGTGATGCGAGTGACGATTTTGAAACAACACAGAAAGAAAAATAAATGTCAGAGGTTTGACGTTGGCATTTGTATATATATATATATATATATATATATATATATATATATATATATATATATATATATATGCTAGGGCTGAGAGCGGCGGAAGGAACTAGGAAACGTCCGAAGGGGTTTCCGTGTTTTGTTTTTCTTTTCCTTCTCGTGCCGAGACCCTTTTTCGAACCGAGTGGCAGCTGCCGGCACTGCCACGCTTCTCAACATGACAAAAGAAGCCAAGGGGAAATATGCCTCGTCGTCGAACGCGCCAACGCACTTGGCCGCCGATGACGGAGCAACCCTCGTCCAACAGACAAGGGATGCCATTCCTGCCTCCTTCGCCTGAACGTGGCCTGAACCTTGGGACCTGCCCTGCTTCCAATCGTCGATGCCCTGGCCGGTCTCACCCCACACGGCCAGCAATCTCAGCAGTCCCTGTCGCAGAACTCTGAACGCGAGCTATTCGAACATTAGCACGGTGAGCTCGAACATCCACAGACGCGCCAAGAGATCGCTTCCAGCATCGTCGGAGCCCTCCCCCTGCTTCCGCCGGAGGTATGGCTTCTACGTGAATCATTTCTACCAGAGCCACCAACGCGATCCGACTACCTCCGGTGGAGCCCCCACCGCCCATTCCCGGAGCGAGGGTCCGTCAGGCCTACGACATTCTGTGCGACCTCGCCCAGAACACCAGACGTTTGTCCACGAGAGATGTCCACGAGATCCGGCGTCTCCACCCGTATCGGTTCTACTGGGATGCCATGCTCCCTGAACACCAGCACCTCATTTTCGATAGACTGGAACTCTTCCACGTCGTCGCGAGAGGGAACTGGAGGACGGCTATCCTGTCCCAGACGTCCAGGCTCGAGTCCGAGGTTTTCAGAAAGCTCCCCGACCAGCTACCCAACCAGCCCCGACGCGGACGCCGCACGTCTCGTGCTCCCGCGAACACCAACTACCGCCCAAGCACCAAGTCCAAGAGGCCCCTAATCCTAAGTGAGTCCGGCAGCTACCCTGGGTCTTCGAGACCCACCAGTGCCGTCATCGACGGCACGGTCATCTCCTCGACGCTCCTGGACGTTTTCCCGGTCGAGGACGTTCTCGCCCATGCATTTTGCGAGGCTGGCGCCTCGGCCGACCTTGCCCGTGCTTGATATTGGACCGAGAAAAAACGACCTATTGGATCCGGACTCGACGGCCACCGCTGCCGAGTGAATTCTGGAGTGGCTCAGGAGGACCAACAGTGTCATCGAGTCCCACGCCGATGACGACTCCTTCGACACCTACGATGGCGAGGAGGAAAACCACACCAACACAAAGGAGCACACTACAGACAAACAAAGCGACGTCGAAGACTCCGAGTCGGACCTGGGTAGCACTGCCTACAAGTCGAAAGTGACGGGACCTCCGCCGCCAGTCAACCCGACCCAGCAGGCACCTCAAGTCGACTGGGCAGTGTTTAGTGAGGCATGTAGTTTTCACGGGCCGCCCGACTTCGGCGCACTTTCCATTCGCTGCACGAAGGCTTCTTTCTTCACGGCCCGCCCCCTCTCCCTGACCAGGTCCCCACGATCGATGCCGCCGTAACCAACATGTTGGCGGCATCATGGAACGCTCCTCACGTGGTCCGTACATCAACCCTGTCTTCCTCGTATCCAAGTCAGCCACCAAGTCCCGCTTTGTTTCAGACTGCGCCGCACTTACTCCTTACCTCCCAACACCTCAGTTCCGCCTTACTCCGCTACCCCATGCCCTCAAAGTAAACCCCCTCCCGCCCCAAACGTATATGATGAAGCTCGACCTTGCCGAGGCCTTTTACCATATCACACTTTATCCCTCCTTCCGCAACCTGACCACACTTAGAGTAGGCCGCCGTTACTGCTGTTTTTGCCGTATGCCCTTCGTAATACGCCCGGCGCCGTTTTACATGCAGCTCATGGCAACAGCCATTGCCAGGGAAATGCGCGCGCGCGTGGACTCTGGGCTTGGTCTCACTTAGACAACTTCTTGTGCGCCCATCCCGACCCAGACAAGTTGGCGTCTACGGTGCGCCTCCTCGTGGAGGACTTGCTGCGGTCGGGATTTCGCTTAAACCTAGGCGAGATGAGCAGAGCCTACGCGACGCGTGGGTTTTCTTGGGTTCAGGCTCGACACAGCCGATGACACCATTCCGCACACGCCAGAACGGTTCCGAGCCATTCCTCGTGTCCTTCGCTCGCTGGAGCGCCCGCTTCCCCTTAAGGCGCTCTAGGGGGCGGCGGGCTACTGGGCATTTAACTTTTCTCCTCATGGCTCTGGGTTTTTTAATGCGAATATTAATGCGAATAGCATTCTTTGGATACTTCACGCACTTTTCGTTTATGTATCTATCTATCTATCTATCTGGCTATCTAACCTCTTACGCCGCGGGTCGATAAATAAATAAAAAAGACCGGCGCCGGCTGGGATTTGAACCGTTGACCCTTTGATCAGCAGGCAGACGCGCTAACCACAGAGCTATGAAGGCAGTCATTCAACGCACTCTAAACGGTTGTTTATATCTTTACCATAGACGCGCTTACAGCGCTGTCACAGTCGGTGCGCGCGCGTTCCATGCACGAGGGCTCATTCCGCTCTCGTGAGGCTGAGCACGGCCGCTAGCTCACCCTCTCCCGCGCTCGGGAGAGGGTGATGTAGCGGCCGTGCTCAGCCTCACGAGAGCGGAATGAGCCCTCGTGCATGGAACGCGCGCGCACCGGTAGCTGTGACAGCGCTGTAAAGCGCGTCCTATGGTAAAGATTTAAACAACCGTTTAGAGTACCGTTGGTTGAGACTAGCTGAAACGCCAGAAAGTCTGGTCGGTACCATTTTGAGTGTTTGTGCGTATGGCGCGTGCTTTGCTCGCCTTCCTAGTGACACAAACGCACGTGCTGGGCTGCGGAGATCGTGCGCAGGGCTGTGAAAGTGTCAACAAATTTAGAATCGCCTCAAGAGTGGGTTGGCGTATCTAGAGTGTGCCGGCCACCTGACGAACGCGCATAACTCCGCACCGTTTGATGCTATTCGCATTAACGTAGATAATCATTCCCAATGGATGGGTTCTGCTGATTTTTCTTCTTCATCCCCTGTTTGACAGAGTTTCAGACCAAATTCCTCTTTCACTCAACTGGCTTCCCTTTCTTCTGCGTGTTTGGCTGACTTTGCCGCACTGCCAACCGCTCCACATTCCCCCGCTACCCAGCAGCGCATGGGCAGAGGCCTCCGGAGTCGGTTACGGCGTAGATGTTGGGGACTGTGCGCAGGCAATCATCGCCCCTCTGCCGAGGCCAATATACCTCAGGCAAGGACTCGCCGTGTTGTGGTGCGCGTGCATTACCGAGAAAGGGACTCTTCTACACACGGAGAACAGAGCTTTGGCTCTCACGTTGCGCCGTGGCCATGGACGAGCTTTGCCTTGGGGGATTGCCAATGCCATGTTTCTTCATTTATTTATTTATTGGCATTTATTGGAAAAAAATTGCGGTGGCTTAGCTCGGCAATGCCAGGATATACGTAGCGTGAGCTTATGCGCACAAAATGAGAGGCGCTATCAAGCGGCTCCGGTGCAGCGTCAGACTTGGCTACTGCGCAACGGAGGCGCACAGCTGGGCACGCGGCGGCGCCAGTGCGTCTGCCGCGGCTATGACGTCACTCCTCTGGAATGCGCAGACCGGCGAGGTGGGTGAGGCGGGCGCGGCGGCGGCGGAGAGCGCGGCGGCATCGCGTGGCTCTCATAATGAGCCGTGCTCATTATGCGAGCCGTGCTCATTATGCGGAGCGCGCAGCGCCGTGCGCCGTGTCACTACGCGGAGCTCCGCCGCCGCCGCCACGCGCTCCGCATAATGAGCACGGCTCGCATAATGAGCACGGCTTATTATGAGGGCCACGCGAAACTGCTCAACCTCGGCCAGTGTTGAAAATTGGGTTGTGGGGATATTTATACAGCGTGTAGTTGGTCAACCATTTAAAGTTGCGACGAGTCACTCGCTGTAGATGAGCAATTTAGCCAGTGCGGTACAACCGCTAGCCTGGGGTCTTTAACGTGCACCACGCAGTAGTGATACACGACCGCACGCCGGTACGATGCTCATCCAGATCGAAACGGGCAGGGGTGGGGAGCCAGTGTAGCTAACGCTACAAAACCTCCGGAAACCCCTCGGACGTTTCCTCGATCCTTCCGCCGCCCTTAGCACGAGAAGAAAAAGATATCTCGCGCCGAGAGCGCGAGGACTCGATGGCCCGCCATCGCGTGTCAAGCGCGCAACGGCAGGTCGGCGGGGCTCATGACCGACGGTACCCATTTCATTGACTTATCTTTATTAAAAAAAAAAAAGAGACGCCACTGGCAACAGTTTAAGGCAAAGCTCGTCCATGGCCGCGGTGCAGCGCTGGAGCCAAAGCTGTGATGTTATCCAATGCACGCGCACCAGAACACGGCGAGTTCCTTCCCAGAGGTATATTGTGCTCGGCAGAGGGGCTATGATTGCCTGCGCACAGTCCCCTACAAGTACTTCCAAACCGACTCCGGAGGCATCTGCCCATGCGCTGTCGGGTAGCGGGGGAAAGTGGAGCGGTGGGCAGTGCGGCAAAGTCGACCAAACACGCAGAAGAAAGGAAAGTCAATTGGGTGAAAAAGGAATTTGGTCTGAATCTCTGTCAAACAGGGGACCAAGAGGGAAAAACCCAGAGTCATAAAAAGAAATGTAAGATGCCAAGTAGCCCGCGGCCCAATATAATATAATATAATATAATATAATATAGTATAATATAATATAATATAATGAAAGCACACCCGACCCGACATTGAAAGGCCCAGCGTTCAAATCCTGGCTCCGCCGTTTATTTTGGCTTTCGGCGGTTTCGTAAAACATTGATTCATTCGATGAAGTACTGTTCATTTATCATATATATATATATATATATATATATATATATATATATATATATATATATATATATATAGCATACAATTAAGGTATGTCCGCACTTTATTTTCATTTCTCTGCGTCCGCACTTTTTTTTATACATAAATGCGCCATTTTTTTAGCGTCACAGAATCGGCTCGCAAGAGACGTGCGCTTCGACAACCATAGGAAATTGCTTGGAAATAGCAAACATGACATAGGTGTAACATAATACAACAACGAAGACGAGGGAAAGGAACGAACAACATTTGACATATTTTTACAGCTTTCTTTGTTGTTACTGTATTGTTCGTTCCTCTCCTAAGTTTTCCTTGTTTTGGGCTATTGCATTTACATTATGTTTGGCTTTCACCAACTAGCTCAGCTCTCAATTTTATTACTTTATTCCACTTAGCATTATATTACTAGAGGATGGCTATACACGAACTCATCTCTGTTACGTCACGGCGCGGTGGTGGCGCGTCGGGCGCACTTCCGGTCTGGGGCTGTGGGCGGAAGCCCCATGTGAGACGTGTATTCCTGCGTTGTTTTGAAAGGAACCTGACAAAAACCTGCCTTCTCGTAAGAATGCCGCGACTGGGACTGTACCGAAAGAGTCGAGAAAGGTTTGAAGATCAGTTTTCATGTGCTCGGTTCGTCCGAGAACGTGGATATGTGCCGTGAAAGTGGGAAACCAGACGCCGTCGGACCACGATTGCTTGGGCGGGAAGCACTTTGGGTTGAATTCCTGGATACTTGTTGTCATCAGATTTACTTGTTTTGTTCCAACATGAACGCCGGAAAACCGTCAAGTTGTACGGACCACCTGCGGACTACGTTCAGTGCGTCTTCAAGTTCAAACGGCCGCCTGATTGTTCGAACTGTCGTCTGCACTTTCAAACGGTTCTGCTCGTCGTCTGCTCTTTTAGACGACACCGGCCCGTAGACCAAATGTTGGCCCGGTACTTGCGATAAGAAGTAAGTGCAGGCCTCAAAATACTTTTAAGTTTGAAGGTTGGTTGGGGTAAGCAGGCTCGGCGCAAATAGTAGATACAAGAAGATGTTGCTCATTGTTACCAGTGGACCATCACCGACTTTTTATGCCTGATTCACTCGGTCCGATTCTGCTTGCGATTTTCAGTATCGACGTCGACCATCTCAGCCACGGTTCACGCTTTTGCAGCCCCAGCGGCGTCGCGACTGAAAATTGAGAGCGAAATCTTATCACGCGAATCAGGCTTTAGCGTACATTCTGTGGCGTCCACGCGGAATAAATCGCCGCATGTCACAATTCGCGAAGTTTTGCTGTATAACGAGCCTCGGTAATTTCGCTGAGGCCGCTCAAGTAGTCAGACATTGCCAGGAAGACGTAGAATCAACAATTCGAACGCGAAAAAGGGCAGGGGGACTCACACCGACGCCGACAACATCGCATTTCAAGGGTTTGTTTTTGGGCGACGGCGAGCTTCTTGCCCACACTCCATCGCGCATGCGCGGCGCCGGTGGCGTCCGCTAGAGGCGCTCCGGTTTGTTTGTAAACATGAGTTGGTGTATAGTTCTGCTCCTTTCTTCAGTGTGGGCGAAGACTCGTCTGCATGTATTAGGTTGAAATAAACTATAGCGGCGAAATGGTGCGAATGGTTCTTCCAGCTACCCAGTGGGAACTTTCTTAGGGTTGTTTCCAAACGCTGCCGAACAACAAAGTAGGGATGTTTATTTTCATTTTTATTATATAGACTGCGATTATCCCCGAGTGCCGGAAGTAACATGTATGCTCGGGTATCAAACTATGTAATGTAAGTAGATGTAGTGAACAAGCGTTGGAGCTAGAAATGTGTGCAGCTTTTGACCAATTAGAAGCATTAAGACGTTTCTAAGTTCCTTGAATTTCACGTTGTTGGATATCTGGCACTACTTTAAACCGTTGATTATAAAACAGCTGTCTAGCATTTCAATTAAACAAATCATTGGAAAAACCGAAATAAACCGGTTTTTAGGAACGTGTAACCGGTAACCGAAACCGTAAAAATTAAAACCGTAAAAAACCGAAACGAAACCGTTATCAACAGGAAGCGGTAACCGTAACCGTAACCGAAACGTTATATATTTGGGTTTGAGTCCCTGTTGTGAAGACCACAATAGCTAGCGTTTCGCCGCCGCGGCCGTCACGTGACAGCACAGGAGACCTCGCGCACTCTCGAAGCATTCGAGCGAAAGCGTGATTTTCCGCAAGATCTCGAGCATTCTCGAAGCACTCGAGCGGACGTGTGACGCTTTTTTTCTCGTTAAAACTCGAGTCATGGCAGGTGAAGATGAGCTTGTAATTACGGTGAACACAATCATTCTTCTGTGCTCTCTACTTCTGCGTCATCGGCGCTTCCAAAAAGCCAGGAAACGTAGATGGTGGGTTCGACCAAGCTGGCGCTACCGAGATGTACAAGGACAGGCCAGCGCTTTGCTGCTGTTAAGAATGGAACCTTCGGCGACCTTCTTCCGAGTTTCAACGCGGCGGAAACGAGTCATGATCTGTCCGGGAACGTCGCCTGCTGGACGGGGCCTACGCGAAACGAGTCTCGAGGAGTACGGAACCGGCGCCTACGTGTCTGCGCCTGCGGAGACAGGTCTCGACGCGCCCGTGACGTCAACGGGACGTGTGTGCGTGCGTGCGGCTTGGTGCGCTCCGGAAGGGGAGAGAGGCCGGACCTAACTGCGGAGACATGTCTCAACGAGTCCGTGACGTCAACGGGACGTGTGTGCGTGCGTGGGGCTTGGCGCGCTCAGGAAAGGGAGAGAGGCATGACCTAATTGCGGAGGACCATGGCTACGACGCACTTCTGGCTACGACGCGGCGGACTTTGCTACGACGCACTTGACGGCGGGTTGCTGCTGCGCACCTGCTGCCCTGGCGGGGAGTGAGGGAGAAAACGGACCCTATATAAGGCGGAGCGCGAGGCTGCTCAGGAGTTCTCTCGGATTTGACGACTGTATCGCAACCATGTAATTAAACCGTTCGTTACGTTACCAATTCTCCCACCTCCACTGGACCCCTGGGTTCTTCACTTCGGGGAATGGTCGTCGTCACGAGCCAGGAAGCTCCCGGACGTGCGGCTCAAACCCCGCCTCTAACAACTGGTTGGCAGCGGTTGGGATCGGACCATGCGACATCGTGCTGCATCTGCGGGTGAGCGTTTGGACTTTGCTTTGAGATTCGCCAGGCTTCAGATTATGGGTAATTAATTTTGAACTGCTGGGAATCCTTAAGTTTTGACTCGTGCGCTAGGTTTAGGTACAACCTCGCGACAAGTTTTAGAACAAAGCCAAAGCTAAAGAGCAGCGATCATGGATCTAATGAGGTTACTGAGAACAGATTTATTCTGTTTATGTGAAGAATTGGGTGTGGAGGTGGAGCAAAAGATGAAGAAATCTGAGATCAGTAAAGCAATTTCAGAGAGCGCGGAAGCAGGGGAAATTAAAATTGCGTGGGAACTACTTCAGAACGCTAAAAAGCAGGCTGCAGCGAGAGAGGAACGAGAACGAGAGCAGGCTGCAGCGAGAGAGGAACGAGAGCAGGCTGCAGCGAGAGAGGAACGAGAGCGGGAGCAGGCTGCAGCGAGAGAGGAACGAGAAAGAGAACGAGAGCAGGCTGCAGCGAGAGAGGAACGAGAACGAGAGCAGGCTGCAGCGAGAGAGGAACGAGAGCGGGAGCAGGCTGCAGCGAGAGAGGAACGAGAAAGAGAACGAGAGCAGGCTGCAGCGAGAGAGGAACGGGAGCAGGCTGCGGCGAGAGAGAGAGAACGGGAGCAGACTGCAGCGAGAGAGGAACGAGCAGCGCTAAAAGGTTAGAGTTAGAGATGGAACAACAGCGATTAAACTCACAGAACAGTAGAGTTGGGACTCCGGTGCGAGCAAGTGAGACCGAGTCGTATCAAATGAAGAAGCTCATGCAGCCGTTTAAAGTTGGGGAAGACGTGGGCCTGTTCTTAGTGAACTTTGAGAGGACATGTGAGAAGTTGAGCTTCGCCCCAGAAACGTGGCCGCAACGGCTTTTGACTTTGTTGCCCTGTGAGGCTGCAGAGGTTGTCGCGCGCCTTAGTGCTGGAGACGCGGACGACTACGACAAGGTGAAGTCCAGCCTTTTGAAACGGTACCGCCTTTCTGCCGAGGCGTTCCGTCAAAGGTTTAGAAACGCATCCAAAAAGAGCAGCGAGGGCTACTCGGAATTCGCTTACGGGCTTAAAACCAATTTGATAGAATGGTTGAAGAGCGAGGAAGTGTACGAAAGCCGAGACAAGGTAGTCGAGTGTGTGTGCCTCGAACAGTTCTTTCGTAGCATTCCGCAGTCAGTCAAGCTCTGGGTGCAGGACAGGGTAGGAGTCGACACTGTCGAAAGGGCCGCTGAGCTAGCCGAAGAGTACGCAACGCGTAGAAAGCTGAGCGGAGAGGAAAGCGAACCCGGCCGGAGCGATCAGCGCAAGACCTTCCGACAGGGAAACGGCTCGCGAGAAAACGGGCCCGAGAAGCCCGAAGCAGGACAAAAGGTCCCAGAAAAGAGCGCAGAACACTCGAACGGAGACGAGGCGCGGAAAAGCCAAACAGGGCAGTTCGAGGCTAGGAAGCCGTTCCTGTGCTACAACTGTCAGGAGCCGGGACACATAGCGGCCAGATGTAAGAAACCGCGGGTTGTGTTCTCGACCGTGACCGGTAGTGACGAGGACCTGGAGCTCCTTCGTCCCTATCTTCACGAGCTCCAGGTAAACGGAAAGCCGTGCAGGGTGCTTCGTGACAGTGCAGCGACGATGGACGTTGTTCATCCGTCGTATGTAACGACATCCGATTTTACTGGAAAGGTAGTTTGGATCAAGCAGCTGCTCGAAAAGCACAGTGTCTGTCTGCCTATGGCGACGGTAAGGATAACTGGCCCGTTCGGAGAGCTAGTGACAGAGGCGGCTGTCTCGCAAACAGTCCCGTTGGAGTATCCTTATTTGTTTTCTAACCGGTCAGAATTCCTGCTGCGCGAGAGGGGTCAACAACTGGGAGAGGGACTAGTTCAGTCAGGTACGAGGTCCAAATCGCGTCAGCTCGCCCCTTTGTTGACGAGTGATCCAGAGCCCGAGGCAGCTGTCGGGGAGCAGGCACTACCACAGTTCGAGGCAGAGAAACGGGATGAGAGGGACCAGATTGTAGAACAGCCTGACCTCGTAGCACTAGAAAGTGTACGCCGTCCCAACGAGCCGGCGAAAAAGGCGGAGGAAGACGGGATCAGTGAAATATCTCTCGTAGCTCCGGCGTCACGTAACTTTGGTCCTCTGCTACGAGCAGACGGAGTGTCTTTGATAGTCGAGCAGAAGAGCGACCCTAGTGTGTCAGGGTTTCGCGGTACAGCTCAGGAGATTGCTAGGACCAATGTGACGGGGCATGAAAAAGGCGGATTGTTTTATCGGCGCTATAAGGACCGCATTTTCACGTCTAGAAATCACGTGAAAATCGATCACTACGACTTCAGGGCAAGAAAAAGGAAAGTCAAATTTAACGGCAATGCCGATGGGTTGAGCAGATTTTTCTGGTATCACCAAAAGCGGGAGTGATGATCTCAGAGGTCTCCGTCATCCACGGGAATGAGGATCAAAGTGGGGGCACTTCGTTAAAACCCCAACAAGACCTCACAAATTGCAAAAAGTTTTTGTCTTTTGCATTTTGTTCATAGTGACCTCTTTGGAAAAATGAGTTGTGTTTTGGCGACAGCGGGTCTCGATACCCGCAATTGTCCTAAGGTTTTAAATTTGTAGTTTGTTTGCAAATTTTTGTAATCCGTAGTCCAGTCTGGCGGGTCTCTGGCGAATTTCGAGCGTTTGACTGCGGTGTGGCGTGGTGTTGTGTGGGACGTTTCCGCTAATGCCTCCGTTGTAAGAGGTTTGGGAGTTTGTTGGGTGCTTGCAGCGTCTTCTCAAGGCCTACTCCAAGCCCACCTCTTCAGGCCAGCGATCGTACCACCGGCCTTTCGAGGTTTCCCTGGCCCCGGAGGGGCTGTTAAGAATGGAACCTTCGGCGACCTTCTTCCGAGTTTCAACGCGGCGGAAACGAGTCATGATCTGTCCGGGAACGTCGCCTGCTGGACGGGGCCTACGCGAAACGAGTCTCGAGGAGTACGGAACCGGCGCCTACGTGTCTGCGCCTGCGGAGACAGGTCTCGACGCGCCCGTGACGTCAACGGGACGTGTGTGCGTGCGTGCGGCTTGGTGCGCTCCGGAAGGGGAGAAAGGCCGGACCTAACTGCGGAGACATGTCTCAACGAGTCCGTGACGTCAACGGGACGTGTGTGCGTGCGTGGGGCTTGGCGCGCTCAGGAAAGGGAGAGAGGCATGACCTAATTGCGGAGGACCATGGCTACGACGCACCTCTGGCTACGACGCGGCGGACTTTGCTACGACGCACTTGACGGCGGGTTGCTGCTGCGCACCTGCTGCCCTGGCGGGGAGTGAGGGAGAAAACGGACCCTATATAAGGCGGAGCGCGAGGCTGCTCAGGAGTTCTCTCGGATTTGACGACTGTATCGCAACCATGTAATTAAACCGTTCGTTACGTTACCAATTCTCCCACCTCCACTGGACCCCTGGGTTCTTCACTTCGGGGAATGGTCGTCGTCACGAGCCAGGAAGCTCCCGGACGTGCGGCTCAAACCCCGCCTTTAACACTGCCTCGCCTGCGCGCCAGAGATGAAGTTTACTTTCGAGAGTAAGTAACTACAAACATTTTCTACCTTAAAAGTGCTCGTCATATACAATGGTAAACGGATGTTAGTTATTGCTTTTTGGTCTCCAGCTTCCTGCGAATGCCACCCAGCACATTTGATGCCTTGCTGCAACTCATTGGTGCAGCGATCGAGCTCAAGGTGACGCCGTTCCGCGACCCGATATCAGCACACGATCGGCTTGCTATCACCGTGAGGTAAGGGAGGAAGTGACATTATGGCGTCAGCATATCGTCATATTGATGTTGTATTCAAACTTCCGAGTGAACAAGCAGTGTTGCGGAAAATTAATAGAAACCGCGAGGTGCGTTAATTGAGCGTTGTATGAAAACACATGCGCGTATTACCAAGGCACTTCTTCATTTGTCATTCCAGATTTCTTGCAAATGGCGACACATTCCGGAGCTCATTGTTTAATTTTCTTGTGGGCCGATCAACAGCAGCTTGGATTGTAAAAGAAACATGTGCTGCAATGTGGGAAATTCTGCAGCCCATCTACGTGAGATTTCCACAAAGCCCAACCGAATGGGAAAAGGTAAGGGACGGTATCTGTTAGGTCACACTATGCCATGCTCACTTCCCACTTTTTTTTATGACCACCATTATTTCAGATTGCAGCAGAGATGGAGCTACTCTAGAATTTCCCCAATTGTATTGGGTGCATTGATGGGAAGCACGTCAATATTGAATGCCCCAGTAACTCAGGTGAAAGAAACCTTAACTACAAAAAGACGTTCAGTACAGTTCTAAAGGCAGCATGTGATGCGCACTCCAGGTATCATTCATTTGATTAATTATTTTAATGAGACACTCCTGGTTCAGGTAAGTGTCTGTAATAGCATGGCACGTTGGTTATGAGTGCGAACAAGGCTACTATTACTGAGAAAACAAGGATACTGCATTTTTGTGCTATATATTGTATCACGTTGAATGTATTGACTGCTGCCTGCTGCTTTATTTTAGCTTCACATATGTTGACATCGGGCATTATCGCGGAGAGAGTGATGGAGGGATCTTTTCAAGGACACCACTTTTCGGGGTGCTAGCTGACAGCAGATATGACATCCCTCCTCCAGCAAATGTTTGCTCTGCTGGCCCGATCCCCTACTTAATGGTAGGGGATGAGGCGTTTCCGCTTAAGCCCTTTCTTATGAGGCCATATCCTGGTCGCGGCAAGTCATGTTATTCATTTTCCTATAGTGTAGCCCGCATTAATTATTTGCAAAAAAAAAGAAAACAATATTGTGTTTTTTACAGCGGAGCTGTTAAGGGCTAGGTTCCCCAGGATCGTGTCCGGTACCAAAATCTTGTCGACACAAACCTCCACAAACCTCTGGACAGCTACCGCCATCTATAAGCGACGGCGGCAAGCACAGAACCAGCCTGGTTGCCGCCTTCGCTCGTAGATGGCGACAACCTTTCCAGCTATCATAGAAGAATGGATAGTTGGGCGCGTTGGTGGGATTTCATCGTAGGAGACAGTGCAAAAAACGGACGAGGACGAAGAAGAAACACACGTGACGAGCGCAGCGCTCGTCACGTGTGTTTCTTTGTTTTCGTCTGCTTTGCGCGCTGTTTCCTACGCTCTTATCAGTTTCGGTTTAGACTCAAGATGGGCCGTGTGCGTGCCCTTTCGGGGAAAGAAGACCGGGTGCGGAAAGAGGGACGACGTACGCAGCAGCGCGAATGGGTCCGCAACCGTCGTGAAGCCGCTGTAGCCTCGACTTCCACTGCGTCCATCGCTTCAGACTCCCTTGTGAAAGATGAGCACATCGCTCGTCTGGAAAGCCGCCGCTGAGAACAGAACGAGCGATGTAAACGGCGCCGGCGGGCCACGGAGGCCAAGCGCAAACGCGAGGCCCGGCGACGACAGCACTCCACGCCGGCCGAACGGTTCCCGGGTGCGACGGCGAGGTTCCGGAGGGAGTTCGTGGAGAACCCCTTTGGCATCACGTGCGCCTTGTGCGACCGACTCTGTTTCGCCGGAGACTTATCCACAATCGGCGGCTTGTCGGACGAGAAGAATCGGGAAACAGGCGCGTGCGCAATGCGGCAGTGTATCGAGTCGGCGGACGTCTACAAAGAACCGGCTTGGAGAACATGCCGAGATTCCCTGTTCAAAGGCGCGGTGCCCCGGTTCGCGACCGCGAACGGCTAGTAGTACTCACCCGTACCGGAGCACCTACCGAGGTTGAACGTGGTGGAGGAGCCACTAGTGGCGCTTCGACTCCCGTTCATGAGCCTTCGACGGTTGACGTGGTATAACAAAGACAACCGAGGACAATGCGGTTCTCACATAACCAATTACCCAATCGCACCTTAAAGGGACGATGCAACGAGTTTTGTACTTTGCGCAAATACCGCTTAGAACGTATCCCTGACGTTCATGAAATGTGAAACATCCGTTAGTTTTTCACCACACGCAATCGAAGTCGCAGAAAAAATAAAGAAAACCGAGCAGCGTTCACCCCTTCAACTCGCAGCCAGAACAAGCGGCCACGTGATCTGGAGCCGATTATATGCTGCCAATGCTGATCATAGCCACGCGTTGGGGTGGGCAAGGCACAGGACACGCGCTGAGTTCCAGACATAGTAACGGTTCGGCTATTGTCGTCAGTGCAGCGATTGGGCAGGGGCAACTAGCCGAATGCTTCTCGAGCTATCTATCATCACGAGGACAAATCGAGTGTCCACGCAATACTCGGGTCCAATCTATGAGCCGCATTCAAATATCGTCACTGGGCGGTACTGCGACCGCCCAGTTGCGCCATCAAGTTTCGCGAAGGAGAGATTGAATGAAAATGCTCGCTTTTGTCCTTGAAAGTACACTGCAATAAAGGAGTTTTTTGGCCAGTGGCGTTGCATGCGACTATCCTTTAGTCCCTCTAGTGCCAGTAAGCTCGCGTAAAGTGAAAAACATTCCACTTGAATACCGTTGCACCGCCCTTTAATCCTTACATTTATAAATACTTAATTTGCACCATAGTACAGCTTCGCTGATTTTCCTTCTTCACGAGAATGAAAAGGCTGAAAGCTTTTTTATTTGAAAATTATATAGTGCTTATTTAGCACATCACAAAATTAGTTCTTTATGGAAATGTACTTTTCAGGAAATGCCATTATTTTAATCTGTTAGCAGATGCATTCGTCTGTACAGACCCCGTCAGTTTTAACCGGGAAACACGAGCACACAGCCTGCCAGACTTGGCACACTATTGCTCGATAGTCAGATTAATCAGAGACAATGTTATGCATGCGGCTTGTGCTGGTTAATACTGACGTCCCAATTTCGCATATTTCTTCAGAGCTCCAAGGGTGCAGTAACAGTGAACCTGACCGGGAATACCTGAAAATGGCCCCCTTTAATTACCGACTGAGCCGTGCCAGACGGCTCATAGAAAATGCGCTTGGGATCATGGCCAGCAGGTGGCGAATTCTACGAAGAGCATTTTGAGCCTCGGAAGAAACAACAGAAAATATCGTGAAGGCATGCGCGGCTCTGCACAACTTTCTGCTCAAGAATTTTGCCATGTCAAGGTCAACGTACAATCCTCCAGGCTGTGTGGACTGCGAGGACTGGCAGGAAATCTGATACATGGGTCATGGAGAAATGATGACAGGGGGCTGCCATTGAGGGACGTGGCGGGCCTGGGGTCCCACTCTCCCATTTAATTATTCCAGCAAATGGGCCGTGGGGATAAACTATTGATATTTACGTTTGCAATTCCCTACTTGCATACATTACAGAAAATGCTATGTCCGCTGAGTTTTCATTCCATTGACAGACATTGTGTAATCTTGTATTTCAGAACTGCTTTGGCATTACGGGACCGACTGGCCACATACTTCCTCAACGATGGAAAGGTCCCGTGGCAAGAAAGATTTGTAACTCGAGCGGGACAGCAGGTAATCACCGATCATCAAAACAACTAGATTTGTCAACAAAGTACTCTTGTCTTCGCCGAAGGATGCTAAAATCAAGCATAGAAACACTAAATTATTAAAGTTGTAAGTAATGTGCTTAGTTAATTTGTAGTATAAATCTGCAAGATCAAATTTTTGGATAAAAAACACGAACAACGACGTCTTGGTTGAGCATTTATTCCAGCATCTTCATCTCAGCCTCGTACAGCAGTCTGTTGATTTTATGCATTACCTCACACCTTAGCTTTTGTGAAAGCAATGCCAGTTTCGATTCGATCCAGTGTGCCCCCGCTGTCCAGTCGTTTTTAATGGCAAACGTCTCGGTCTTCTGCGAGATGGCGTTCAATCTTGCCGAGAAGCCGCTGAGGACGCTCTCCACAGTGTCCTCGAAGCTATCCTGGCCCCGTTGCTTCTTTTTCTGCAAAACACTCCAAAGGTTGATTTTCACGGAATTGTCTTTTTTAATAGGAAACAATGCAAGTACCGGGATGATGGCACTTGGTCAGCAGGCCTCTTGGCTGATCTAGGCATACCAAAGGAAGCAAATCAGCCAGGACATCCAAGAATAATGAAGACATGATTTTCTTACCGTGAAGGACCTACATCGGCTCCTGTGCCTGGGTGTTCATGAAAGTTGCTGCAAAATGAAGGCATAATGTGAATTTGAATTTTCACGGAATTGTCTTTTTTAATAGGAAACAATGCAACTACCGGGATGATGGCACTTGGTCAGAAGGCCTCTTGGCTGATCTAGGCATACCAAAGAAAGCAAATCAGCCAGGACATCCAAGAATAATGAAGACATGATTTTCTTACCGTGAAGGACCTACATCGGCTCCTGTGCCTGGGTGTTCATGGAATTTGCTGCAAAATGAAGGCATAATGTGAATTTGTGCTTCAGTATCGTAAAAGTGGTATGCAGTGCACGTTAAAGCACCAATAAAGGATTGAGACCGCACACCTTGGGCTGTCTTCCCACGATAGCGTGAGACGAGAAGTACCGTGGTACCTGGATTATTTATTGCAAATGTACATGGCACAGTGCATGCCACAGGAATGAGGTAACTACAAAGCAATATAAAGCATGCTTACATTTCTTCAAAAACAGCCTCAGCAGGGCTCAGGGGACAGCTGTGCAAAGAACATTTGTTAAGATTTAATACCACCTTTTTGTTCTGCTCTGACCACAGGTGACGTAAACACGAGTGGTGGCTACCTTTCTACCAGGTCAGGACTGGCTGCGGTCGAACTGGAGGTGGAGGGCTGCTCTTTGTCCCTGCATAACAGTAGTTATAAGCCTTGCTTAACAAAAATGCTACAACAGTGGAATTCGTAAGTTCATAAAGGATTTTTCTAAGGTAGAAAGTAGCAGACAGAAAAAAATACAGCATCATACCTATCTTCCTGAACCGGCAAGTTAGTGGCGGTCCTAAATAAAACGGAAAATGTACCCCCTCAAGTTAGTCACAATCATCTCACACAATCGCATGAGCGCCATATAATTACACATAACCTTTCAGCGTAGTGCGACGTGTTCTTAAGGACCTCGTTGATAACGCCAAATAAAATCCACTTGGTTTTTACTTTTCCGGCATTTCCGCTGGAGCCGCTCCACGGTTTTTCCACACCGGGAACAATCTTACGCCAGCGGTACCTGACATTCTTAAATTTGTCCGCGGCTGCTTCTCCTGCATGGTATATGCCTCCATTAGAAATTTAGAAACGGTTTACTGCGTTGTTGGGCCAAAACTGTGCGCAAAGCAAGCTCAAGAAGCTTGCTTTGCCCGCAAAAGGTAATCGATGCACGGCTGTCATGATTGGGCCAGCTTCATATCAGCTGCTGAGTCCAACAGGTACCTGTGTTTTTTTCTTCAAAAGTTGCTTCGGAACCCACTTCGGGAACCCCTGCGCTAACATAACGAAGTCGGCACGAAAGGCCTTCACACAACTCGAGTGACAGTGAACGTGCAACAAGGGTCGCGAAAAAACTCACCGGTGATGCCGAAATCCTCGCCGATGATCGCCCATCGGTTCAGTTTCGCACCTTTCTCCTTGAACTCTGGGTGTTTCTTTTTTATCATAAAGAAACGGGTACATGCGTATCGTTTCAATAAAACGCTCCATGGCCCTCGTGTTGTTGTCCAGGCTCATGGCTGAAAGAAGCTTCGCTGACTCGCCCGGGCTCGCCACTGCTCGGCGGCTCAACTTTGGCGCCAAAGCGTTGCCGTGGCATCTCACGTGACTAGATGTGACGCCTCTGATTGGCGTGTCCGTCCCAGCGGCGCGCGGCATTCCGAAAAAATAGCGCAGGGAGCCATCCTCTCGCGGCAGGAAAATCTTCCCGCTCAACGGGTTTTGCGGAACGCGTTCCTAACGCGCGCGGCGTGCCGCGCGCGTTTCATCGCTAGTGTGGGCGGGCCTTAAAGGCCCATACGTACATTCACGTTTGAACGCATTTGAGCGCGGAACGGCGTCCTTGCGGCAGGAAACGGTTACAAACGGTAGAAATGCGCGCCGTCGCGCAACGCCATGAAGCACGACGCAAGGGAGCAGAGACTAGCTCCACTTTCCAAAGCGTTGCGTTGCGTTAGACCAATCAGAAGCCGAGAAAGGAAGGGAAGGTCACGTGCTCTTTTGCGCCCCTCGACGAAGCACCGGTTCTCTGTTTGTGTACAGGACCTTGCTTTTTCGTTTTGGGGAGTGCATGGTGTGGACTACGGGAGCAGCCTTTTTCCAAAGCTGCGATGGGTCAAGCTGGACAGAAGACGCGGAAGCCAGCGGGATCGTTCCAAGGTCGGCCACTTCGACGCAGTCGCGGGGTGTGGCCATATTGCCGTGGATTTCGCTTACTATTGGTGAGCCGTTAGCGACAATGACGCGTTCTTATGGGCTCTTGACTGTGGTCGACTGCGTGTCAACAGAACTGTATGTACAAGCTTGGCGAAACGCTCTTCGCAACGATACGCGTCCGCCGGTCGTGACTGAACGCATCACGCTCAAACGCAAATGTGTGTATGGGCCTCTACAGGTGCCTGGACTGCGCGGCTGAGGAGGCAGCTATACTTCGTTTCAGCTTGGGTCCAGACGCAGCCGATGCTACAAGCGCGAGCTCCGGGCTTCCAGCGTCCCTGCCAAGCACGCGCGCTCGTGCAGTACAGGCACTGTTCAGGGCCACACGCTCGTGCTTGTAGCATCGGCTGCGTCTGGACCCAAGCTGAAACGAAGTATAGCGCCCCTTCACAATGGGGAGCTCATCTCGGCCCTAAGGTGGTGCAAGATCGGGAGCACACCCGGCCCTGATTGTATTACCTACGCCGTCCTCAGGAACCTGCCAGACAAACGTTCAGAGGAGCTCCTGATGTGGAGTAATCACGTCTGGAGCACGTGGCAGGTCTCGGGAGAGTGGAAATCGTCCTGGGTCATCCAAGTCTGTAAACCAGAAAATCTTACAACTCTCGCTAACATAAGATAATTCCACCAACTTATGCAAAATCATCAAGATAATTACGCTGTATAGAATTCTACACATACTCAAAAACATCGGCATGCTCCACTACACAGAAACAGGTTTCCGAAGACACCTGGGGACCCAGTATAGCCTTTTGATGACACACACAGATGTGTTGGAGAAACCCTGTAGGGTAGATCCACGCATCGATGTAGCAAAAGGCGTCAAAAAGCCTTCGACTTCGTCCACACCAGTCAGTCATCGATAGCGCAATCGCTTATTTCATTCGAGGAGCACCACTCAACTATATGGGGCCTGGACTGCGTCTCCGACTGGTGTATTTAGCGTCCTATCCCACCGCACCCACACACCGAAAGTGGTCCCGAAGTGGCAAAAAATGACGTCACAGAAGCCTGAGTGTCATGCTGTTGCATGTCGCGAGCCTGGTGGTTGGTTAAAGAAGTTCAGACAAAAATCATAAGAAAACGCAAGTGTCGCTGTCGTCAAAGCGTCCAAGCTACTGGCTACCGAAGCTTCCGTGGGCTGTCAAGCTGGAGAGCGACCTGCAGCAGAACAGGCGTCTGCCACATCCATCACCGCTGCTCTGACGCCGCACTCCAAGAAAAAATGGAGCAAAAAGGTAGCAACGGCGCGCCTTCCTCCTAGGGAGGCTCAAGTGAGCGTGGGTGCGACTGCTAGATCGGGGATCACGGGACATGGACGCCATTTAATAGCTAAATTTTGCTGGGACTCTATGGGGCAAAGGGTCGTTTTATTTCCTAACTCAGGTCATAAGAGCCCATTAAGGTGCTTGAATAATTTACACAAGGTATAAATGATCACTTTTCCATAGCCACCAGTTTTGTTGCGATAGGTTAAGTATTTTTTTAACGCGAAAAATGGTAAATTCCGCCATCTTGGACGTTGCTGCTTGTCTGGCAACCCTGCTTTCTTCTCTCGACGTTTGCAATTCTTGGAGCGAGGAGGAAGCAAAAGAGGCTGCGCCAAGGCGTCCGTTGCTTGCAATGGGAAGCGAGAGGAGGAAAGGCGCATGGAGCAACAGAGTTGCAACACAGCGGGCGTCTGCTCTCGTGCACGCAACATTGGTGCATATCCTTTCCCGAATCCTCTCCCTCAGGCGCCGCCATTAAATTGCAAACGCTCTCATGGTTTTGAGTTGCACCCACCCTCACTTGAGCCTCCCTACTTCCTCCCCTTCTACTGGCGCGCCCCCAAGCGGACACGAGAAAAAGGGAGGAACGAAACGTTTTCTCCTTCGCCAGGCAGACGGGAGAAAGCTTTCGCCCTCCCGACTTATATTCTTTCGGTTTCGTTTTTCGAGCACGTCGCGCACGTTGTTTAAGAAAAGTTGTTGAGTTGATTGAGCTTCAGCGGCAACGAAGGCCGCCGTTAATTCCGTCTTCTAGTCCAAACGTGCAGAACATTTCGGTTGCATTGATGTTTTTATCACTAATTTTATCAAACGAGCAAACGAAGCCGCTAAAAACAGCGAAGTTCCGGAGCAGTGTCCGCAGAGCTACGTACACTGGATAAGATCGCCGTCTCCGGATTGCGGAACTCACACCAGCCCACGCGGAACTACAGTAGCGGAACCACGTGGATCTGTGTCGACGTTTTCGACGTTATGGAAATCGCAGGAACTGCGTTCAAAACCGGCAGGTTTTGCTGCCGGCTGCCTGGGTGCCTTCCGTGCTGAGTTCGGTTCTGTTTCCCGATGCCGAGTGCCAACCGGCAATCAACATGGCTTTGAATTTCTGCGTGTCAGCAACATAGCAGCAACATCGTGATGGCCACAGTGAATAAGAGGAATAAGCACACAGTGGTCCCACTCAAGGCCCCTTCCGGTAATCGGGCGTTAGGCAGCGCCCCTCACCACATATCGCGAACTAAACACTTTTTATGTTTCTGATTTCTTGTTACAGAACGCCGTGTAAAAGTAATTGTTATAAAACAAAGGAATTACACCAGTAATGCTAATTTTTAAAAACATAAGAGACCCAATTTTTTTCGGGAAGGAATAAAAGAATGCTTGATCGAAAACCGTTACACGGTTACCCAGGGTTACGACCAATGAGAGGAGTCGAGGCCATCGAGGCGCCGGGCGACGGGCTGCTGCCAGGCTGCTGCGGAGATTGCGGAGTACACTTGCGTTTTTGGCGTTTAAATTCGAAGCATTCGAAGCGGATAATAAAGCACCCGCTGAGAAGCTGGTAAGTTGTATATTCTAATGTTTGTTATTGCAAATAGCATTGTGTTATATTTTATACTTCGCTTCTCTGAAAGTCGTCGTTTCCGTGGCAAATATCGCTGAGGAACTCGCCGTTACACAGACTCATATAGTGGTGAATTATAAACGTGTGTATATTAAGTTTTGTGAGGTGCTGATTTTCCTCCTTGCATCAATGAAGCTAGTGCCGAATCGTCTTTCTATTCGGAATCATGAACAACAAAGTAACCGCGGCTTTGCACATGTAGAGAGAGGCTCGAAACTGATGCAGCCCAAACGAAACTGAAGAAATCGCTGAGCGTACTCCGGCGTCGCAAGTTTCGATTTAGAATTTACTGATCGCGTTCATTTTAATGTGTTCTCAAGTAGTGCCCTTGAAATAAGGGCACCCAACTAGTGCAAACATATGTGATCGTTCTGGTAGGTACAAACCCTAATTCAAATCGTGTTAGAAAAAAAAAAAATTCCTCGGTGAATTGTTGCGTTGAAAACGGCACTACGTCTCCTTGTCAATCGGTGTTCGGAAAAAATTAATTGTTCACATCAGCTAAAAAAAAAAAAAAGCAAGCACATGGGGATGTTGTTGTTTAAACTCTCTCACATGTTCTGTTCGGTTCATGGTATTAGTCCGCACAAAACTAAAAGAGAGAATTTTATCATTTAAGAAACCTTGTACGACTCGTCATATGCGCCATTCCCTTGATCAGTAAAAGAGCTCCGAGCGCTCTAAAAAGCCTGTGCTTTATTTAAGCAACAGAACTTATGACACGGAGAACAGTCAGACGCTTTCAATTCTGTAGAATTTCTTAATTGCTGTAGATAATGCTGTGTGCATGCAGTTTTGAGTTTGTATTGTTTACTTGTGCAGTACATATATGATTTGATGTGCTCTATTTTTCATGCCTCTTGATGTCCTTGTGACCTGTCAAAATGTGTTGCACTAAGCTGTGTGTTCGATCATCGCGTTTCACACTTGCCCTAAAAGCTGCCATCCACAATATTTCTGTCATAACATGCCAATACTCCGCAAAAAAAAAAAAAGTGTCGTCGGCTTTGTTTTATGTTTGTAAATTGACCGGCATCCGTGCAAACTTTGTTCTATGGCTGTATTATGTGCTATGTTTGTGACTCTTTTTGATTGAATTATACCATGCAGAGATCCAATAAACAGTCCCCTACGTGAAAAAATGCTTTCTTGTCTGAATGTGATCGCCCGGAAATGGTGTCCTGTCACCTGTGACGGGCGCTTCAAATTAAAGCAATATGCAACGCGAGAACGCGAGGAACAGGGAAACCAAAATACCATGGGGGCCGCCATCTTTGAAAGCAAAACAACAAAACAGAAGCATAAAAAGTGGTTTAGTTCGCGATATGTGGTGAGGGGCGCTGCATGCAAAAATACTCTCAACACCATGTCTCCCGATTACCACAGGCTTATTCTACAGGGGGCAAACTGTATATGATAACCTGTGGTGATGGCAGTGTTGTGCGTTGTGAACAGAAGACTGGAATTATCGCCGATGTGACCGTGTGTTCGCGTATTAGTGGTGTAACAACAAGATGAGATGACGTAAACTGTCGGGCATTGATGCCGCTGGCCGAGCCGTGATCGGAGGGGGCGGGGTGTCGCAGGTTGACATTCCGATTTACATTAAGGTGTTTAAGACCACTTGAGGGATTAGGTGCAATCGGTCGGTGTGCGGATAGTCATAATGGAACGCTGGTCTGAACAGTAAGCTCCTATTGTACTGTGGCCAATGTGACTGTCGGTTGTCTCCTCCCCGAGAGCGATTGCGCTCTTTGGAAAGGACTGAAAAGTACGAAATTATGACGAAAAGCACGTATATTTACAGTGTGGAATTTCAGCATTAAAAAAAAATAGTAGGTAAAATCGAGAAAAAAAAAAGAAGCTACCCTTTATTTTGCTGGCAGAAACCGCCCTCCAAGTGGCGCGCTGGGATGAGCGCTAGAAGTTTTCGAGCTCGCCACGGTGTAGCTCCGTACACTTAACACCTGCCGCAAGTCGCGGCTTTGACTGCATTCAAGTTGATCGAAAAGCGATTTCTCTGCCCGTGAAGCATCACTTCCAGCTGAGTGAATATCCGCTCTACAGAGATTAATTCAAGACGGCAATTGAAGCCGTGCGCGAACAGCACAAATAGAAAAACAAACTACAATAGAAATACCGGCTACGACGTGCCGTGCGGGGAAACAAACTCATGGCTTCGAGCCGCATTGGAGCGGCTTGATTTATTGGCTTTCAAATAATTACGGCATGATCGAGCGTTTACTTCTTAATAAGAGATTCATCCCCTGAGCCATTCGAAATATTCTCAGTGGTATTACATTGCTGGGAAAAGATCAACATGCTGGGAATATTTTTTATTGCTTAGGGAGTCACCGAAAAGTTCCGTACGTTCAAAACGACCAGTATAAAAGACGGAAACGTAGAGCTCAGGTGTAGTGTTCGGGTTAGTGTGCCGTTGTGTTGACGTTTGTATGTGCCATGTGTGTGTATGTCAATGTATGTTCACCTGATGCTTGTAGTATGCGTAATGTGTGTATAGTAGAGGATCCGAAAGCGCAAAAATAGCTTAGATGAAAAAAAAATATTTTTGTAGAACATGAATTGGGCGGTACCTAGCGCCGCCTAGCTATGCTACTTGCAATTACTCTGTTTGACCCTGCCATCTGGTGGCAAGCGATTTAACCTTCTTTCACGCTACGCGGTAAACAGCGGCTTCGAGTTTGTTCTTTTGAGAGCGGCTTTTGGTTTCGCGGATTGGTTTGCCATTCCTCCGTGATGTGCGGTTGGCGAAAGAATTGTGACTCGAGGAACAGCAAAGGTAAGACGTGAAGTGCGCGAAGTAACTGGTTATCGGTTGTCTCCGTTTAACATCGCAGTGCTGAGGACGAGAAGACTAAGTAGCTGCTTTCGAAACGCAAGTTTCTGTACCTGCGGGGGAACCTGGCTTCGGAAATAAACACAGTTCGCGGAAAGCTCGTGTTACGCTTTTATTTGCTGCTCCTTTCGTCCCGTACAAGAGACGTAGCGTCCTCGTTAAGCCTTATTGAGCTCGATTTGCTCGATTCAGGGCCGCCATAATGAGATGCAGGCGACGGAGGAACTATTTGCTCCCCTGCTTCAGGGACGAAGGTTTCTCCCTTTCTGAAGGAACATAGGTTACAAGACCGTTCCTCCCCTAAGGGAGGACTATCCATACCCTTTTTTCTAATGGTGAATTCCGCTCGCAGATCTCGAGCGCTCCAAAAGCGCTCCATTTGGAGCGCGCATATTCCGCTCGCAGATCTGGCTCGAGCTGGTCATCTTCCGCTCGCAGATCTCTAGCAGCGCCCGCTCCACGGAGCGCCCCAAACCCCGCCGAACTTGCTCTGCGGGATTTCACAGATCTCTCCGGAAATACGGGAAGTACAGAGCGCTCTACGTCATTTCCTAGGCAGTGCGCATGCGCGGCGCGGCGAAGTTGGCGGGTCGGCGGGGTGGCGGGGCCACGGTCGGGTCGTCGAGTTGGATCTGTTCGGGTGCGTCGGTTGTTTACGCGGGATTGTGACGGCTCGAACGCTTCTACCTCGCGTAGATCGGGGATACAAAGCCGGGACTGTGGAGCGTGGTAAATCGTAAGCGCCGACATCTGTGATCGTGAGAGGAAGAACGAGAAAAAGAACGACAGAAAAGCCGGAGGCAGACGCAAGGTTAGGCCTGTTCATTCTGCAGCCAATGATTGTTTACCTTTCTACACTGCATTCCGCCGGCGTTTTCCCGTGCAATAAAGCAGGAAGAGATTAGTCAACGACCGTGCAAGTGATAGTTTGTTATTTCTGTGTTTATTAAAGTCGTACCAGAAATCTGAACTCCACCGCTGGCAATCGCTGTCCGTGCCCCGCCGCTTCGAGGCGGCCGAAAGGTATGTGACGGTGCCGAACGCGGACGTCTTCGTTATTTGCGACATGGGCGCCGTGGTGTACGTATAATTTCGCCCGGCCTGTGTCGCGTGTTATTTCTGCGTCGGAAAGATCAGTCGGCTGAGGCGTTGGTGGGCTTGTCAAGTTCGAGCAGCGGCCATTTTGAACGGCGGAAGGGGAAGCGGTGGGGAGGGGTGTGGGGAGGCCGCTCCAAAAATGCGAGTTTATCTTCCCTCGTCGATTTGGAGCGGGTCCCACGGAGCGGAATTTCGCCTCCCTCGCGGATTTTGGAAAGCGCTCCGGATCTACGAGTGGAATTCACCATAAGAGTGCGCCAGGGTCGCGGCCGGCGACATCAGGCGGAAATCGAGGAACCACTTTGGCTGTGCTCCAAAATTTACTCGATCTTACTCTAGGATAAGGGTTTGGTACCTTGGCGTTCCAAAACACCCGCGTTCAGCGCTTTTCAATCTTTGTTGTCACGTGACGCGACCCGCCGGAGTAACTCAGATCCATTTGGGTAGGATTCGGAACACAGCCTTTCTGACGAGTCGCAAAAGACGACTCGTGCGGCTCATGCGAGCTCCGGTGCCGCCCGTGCGAGCGCGAGGAAAAGAAATAAAGAAAGAAAGAAGTTCTGCATGGAATCTCGGAGGTCGACGTGTCGTTCCTTCCCACACTTGTTTAACGTTGTAAACACACCAGTCGGAGACGCGTTCTAGGCACCGGCTGCGTCGATTGCCTGCATCGATTCAATCCAGATATTGAGGACGGAAGTAGATAACACCGTCATCGAATCAAAATTTTTTCCCAGAACCGTGCGCCTTTTGCGCGTCGTCGCATGTGTTGGGATCCTCTGGTATTGATAGCGATCCACAGTAATCAGCTGCAAGCTGCTGCTGGCGGCATTTACACCCTTTTCGCTTATCTTATTTTATATAACGATCTCCCGCTATGAACTCGGGCCTTCGTGAGAACCGGAGGACGTGGAGAATAAATATGAGAATTGAGCAGTTCGGTTAAGGGACGACCCAGTCGACCCGTCACAAGGTGCTGTCTTTCTAAAAAAGTGCAATGCCTTCGTAAAATCTTGAAGTGTCTCGACTAATAACACTGATATACCGGTGCCCCCCCCCCCCCCTCCACTAAAACTGCTTTCAAAGTAAAGTTCGCACAATATATAGTAGCTATCCGAGGATGTTTGTTTTCAAGGTTCGGGCTTTGTCTTTTGGTATAGAAGAAGAAAAGTGTGCGTGTAAGATTAGGGGGCCGGGCTCTCACTCTAGCGCAGAGCGGTGCGCTAAATAGTATTTCCTTCTTTCACGTCCTTTAGCAGAGGAAATACGGTGTAATCGTATAAACACACGTACACGTACTGAAACTTCCGTAATTTTCCTTGTCTTTCACTTTGGTATTAAATGAGAGAAACAAATCGGGCTTCGTGAACGTTTAAAGGGGTTATGACACGAAAATTAAACTGCTAGATTATTCTTGAAATGGAATGCTCAATAGGAATACTTAGTATATACACAAAGTTACGCGATTTTCAGAGCTCTGGTAATTGCAATAATCAATTTACGAACTTTATCATTTTCATCTGGCGACCAGGCAACACTGCCCAAGTTAGTCACACCATGGTGTCCAGAAACCACGTGATTATGAACGCTCTCTCATTCTAGGCGCCTCCATGATCGCCCATGCTCTCCTCGCCGCGGTACGATCAAAACCGCTCACGCAACTCGGTAGCCCAAACGATATTCTCGCTCTCACCCCCGGCCCATCGACCTTCCATCCTGCATACGCCTGCGAGATATTTCCGAACGACGGTGACCACGGCGAGTTCGTCCGTAACTCGCCATCGCTGGAGCTGGTCGCCAGCGGGTCGCAGTCAAAATGAACAGCTTCCAACATCTTTTGATAGCAATCACTCTCATCGCTGCTGCGATCAATGTCGAACACTTTGACAAGGCGAGCGATGCCGTAGACGTAATCGTCACGGACCGCATTCCCGAAACGCGGAAGGTAAGCGAGGAAGCTGAAGCTCGAGACGCCAAGAGAGACAAGTCTGTGAGTGCGTGCAAGGGGACGCCGCGCAGGAGGATGACAACGTAGCCAGCCTCCCGCTCCGCCCGGATCCGCCCCTCCGAGGAACCCGCATATAAATTGATTTATCCACGAAACTATCGCGCTATTTTCAAAACAAATTTAGCTGTATTATAGGAACATACAATGAGTCCTAACAGTATTGTTATCTCATATTTTACTTTTTGTGTGTCATAATCCCTTTCAATGGGGAAACGGCCATCTGCCTGCGAGATTCGGCGACATGTTTCGACGCTGTGGAGGGGTAACTTATCCAGTGCGGTCTGAGGCTTAACCTAAGGTCTTTAACGTGCTCCCCTCTGTTCTGATTACACGACTGCATACATCTGCTAGAGCCACTAAATAAGCTAAACTTCAGAGTAACGACACTCCAGCTATCTTGGTGCTGAGAATGATGGTTGCTAGTTATCTAAAGCTTTATCTGAAATCGCAGGAAACGTTTTTCCCTCCTCCAGAAATGTTAGAACCGTTCGCGACAAAGCAAAACGATATCACCTGAGCTTACTGCCACTGTGTCTACCTTATTTGCGCTGTTTAAGTCAATAAGTCAATGTGTCTAAAGCTGAGAAATTCGCATTTTTGAGTTGTGACGATCGACAGTTGCGTCTGGTCTGCTATAAGCACGAAGATGACGGCGCCCACTAGCAGATGGGGGATGGAGCGCCGATACTCTAAGCGGGGTTCATTTCGTGACTCTAACCTCTACGATGCTTGCCCATGTCAAAACAAGCAGGGGCGCGGCTCAGGTAGATGACTGGCTGACCAGATCTAAGACGTTTGCATCAGATTCGATCCCGCAGCCCCCACACACTTGTCCTGAAACCGTAGATTATTTGTCTCGGTGTGCTGAAATTAAAGTGGGCTAGGCGGAAGTGAGTGGTCAAAGCTGGGTCAGGGTTCATCAGTCGATTCCTGATATGCTGGAGCCTGCCCAAATACGACGAGCCTAATGCGACAGGATTCATATGCTCCATATGTTTATGCGACACACTACACGTCTAAAAAGGCCCTGGCGCAGACGGGTGCCGAAAACAAGACAGATTTGGAGCTCACCTTTGTAAAGGCTGATATCAAAACCACTTCACCCTCTTCTTCTTTTCTTGCTGATCCTATACTCTGATGTACCGCAGGAAAGGCTACAAGCGCGAGCTCCTTGCTCTAGGGCACATCTCGGCGGCTCAAGCTCTCGTGCACCAAGGGCAGCTGCCAACGATATGAGCTCGCGCTTCTATACTTCGTTTCAGCTTGGGTCCAGACGCAGGCGATACTACAAGCGCGAGCTCCGGGCTTTCAGCGTCCCTGCCAAGCACGCGCGCTCGTGCAGTACAGGCACTGTTCAGGGCCACACGCTCGCGCTCGTAGCATCGGCTGCATCTGGACCCAAGCTGAAACGAAGTATAGCCTTGTCTGCGGTACAACAAAAGGTGAAACGGAGTATAGACAACAAATTTCCTAATCCACGATTTGCAAAAAGCTGCTGCGCATGCGCGAGGAGAGCTTGTTGCTAGCGCCCCCTGTTTGGTTGGAAAACAAATGGGCGTGCCGGCTATTCCTAGGCTGCGACAGAGGTACGGAACGGAAGCGAGGACGAAGAAAGCTCGCGAATCCCTTTGTTTGTCGCGATGCCGGCGCACTGTGTTGCGTATGGCTGCGCGAATTACTTTTACGGTAAAGAGAACGCAAAGTTTTTTAGATTTCCGTCGGCTAGGCATCATCCTGCGAAGATAGAGGCTTGGATAACTGCCGTGAGGAGAAGGAACACGGACGGCACACCATGGCAGCCGAACGAGCACTGCCGGATCTGCCGCGGGCATTTTGTCAAGGGTACGTTGATTTTGTACGCTCCTAGGGAATTTTTCACACTATTCAATCAGGGTCTAGAGGCAATGCTTGGAACAGCCTGCGTGCACGAGCTTTACGCCCCACATGTATCGAGCCGAACCATGCATCGCGAAGCCTGGTTGTATTCCATACACTTTCCAGTCTCGCACCCAATAATGTCGAAGTTTCCGGCGTTGTGCGATAGGCGGCGCGCACTATTTTACAAATCGTGGATTGGCTAAAACAAGGTACCGTGTGACTTCAGGGCAACAGTGTCGGCGAACGGATCATGCACGGATGGCATTTCTGTCACAACGTGGACAAACAAAAAGCACCCACACCATCACTTCCAGCCTACTATGGCTAACCAGGCAGTGAGCAAATCTCCCCCTCCAACCCACGACCTACTGTAATCCTGACCTGCCCACAGAAAAATGTGCAATCAAGCGCTGCATAAAGGCTTTTTTTTTTCCTATAGGGTATCCGCATACCAGTCGAAGGCACGCAAGGCTCGGCGGCCTCATCTGGTCCTGACCTGCTGGCCTCGCGGGATCGAGTCCAGTGCACCGTACCAACTTGTTTTTGAGTGAGGGGGGCAAACGAGACCCCCCCCCCTAAGGCCGGGGGGCGGTGCCCTTAGTATTCCTTGGGCGCCGCGGCCACTGTTCGCCCTGCCCAGTGGCGGCTGCTTTCAGGGGGGGGGGGGGGGGCAAAGCACATGCCTTGCCCCCTCCCCCCACTCAGAGAACTGGGGGGGGGGGGGGGCAAGCGCCCTTGCCCCCCCGGTTGGTACGCCCATGATCGAGTCGTCAGTTGGTGGACGCGTGACGGATTCGTCACTAGAGGCGCCGGCTGCCAGCACAGTGGCTATTTATGGGTGATCCGAGAACGCGCCTTTTTTCGACGATTACACAAGATCAGTCGGCGCTAAAAAAACACCCTTGCGCTTCCGTGCCTGAGAAACGCGCTCTTTCGATCTAAAGTCACTGGATCGTGGGAAAGTAGCGCCATTGCCTTCCCTACCTGCTAGCCCGACACAAACGGATACTAACATTCAGACGACCCAAACCTCGCAAGGCGATTGGCTAATCGGGCTACGTTGCCATGTAAATCGCCATCTTGGTCCATTTAAATCTTCGAAGCTTCCAGGGTGTCGTTCCAAATCAGTCGCACCAAGATCACCATGAAGCACCATCGTACTGGAAGCGTTCCTCGCCAATATAAAAGTCTTTGGTACTTTGTATGCGATCAACTTATTAATCATGGCCATCTCCATGGATCTCTTACAATTATACTGTTCTTCTATCGTATTTCAAGACAGTAAACTTATTTTCCAGTGCCTCCAAGCACCGACACAACATCTGGTGGGGTGGTACGAAGGTGAACGCTTGTTTCGCCGGTGTGTGGCTAGCAAAATCTTGTTATACAAAAAACGACTCCATAAAGCTACCCGTCACCAGCGAATCTAGATCGGCTCACCAAGAACGGGTGGGTCAAGGAGAAATTTCTCATTTCACGGACCAAGATGGCGACCACACGGGGAGCTTGGCGTTACTTTCTTAGGATCCAGTGACTTTATTTCGATCCAAGCAAACATGAGAGCGATGCACCCGGCTACGTGCTACTGCAACTGCAGCCTGCTGGCGCCACGCTACGGTAGGTGTTCCCGAGAAACAAATATCACCTGCCGCGCGCCGTGCGGACCGTGCGTTAGACGGGCTGTAAACCGCATTTGGGTCACAGAAAAGTCTTTACCGAGCACCCTCAATGGCAGAACGACGCACTCCATTGGCGACAGTGTCTTCCATAGGGAGCAATTCTGTGGGCAGGTCAGGATTACAGTAGTTCGTGCTCCACACCCTAACCATACCGAAACCAACAAAGTGGTTCCTCGATTTCCACCAGATGACGTCACAAAAGTGTGATACTATATATCGCCGGCCGCGATCCTTGCGGTGTCACAGCAGCTTTGGTGGACATGCAGACGCCTGCTCCGCTGCAGTTCGCTCTTCAGCTTAACAGTGCACGGAAACTTCGGCAGGCAAGAGTTGAGACACTGCGACGGCAGCGGCACTCGCGATGACTCGTGCTATTTGCCGGAAATTCTACGACCAACAGCTAGGATCGTGACATTGGACAGTGTGACACACCGGATCATTTTACATCGTTTGTTGCCACTTCAGAGACAGTTTTAATGCACGGGGAGTAAAAGAAGCTAAACACACGAGTCGGAGGCGTGTTCTAGGCACCGTTGCTCAACTTCATCAAATTCTTTCTGAGGGACGGAATTAAGCAGTCCAAATGGGAAATACTGGAGACCCAGAACCACACAAGGTCGAAGCGCCCCATGGTGCCGTCCTCCCACATTATTTAACCTATAGTCATGGCCGACCTCCCGCCCCGCCTGACCCGGATTCAATGTCTCAGCGTCACCATCTATGTTGATGATAGTACTATATGGAGCTTCAGATCCATATTGTAATATCATCAGCGAGTTACTTCAGCAGGCACTTGACGCCATCATAGAGTTTCCAAACTTTGTGGGCATGACGGTAGCACTGGAAAGGACCCTGTACATTGTAGTGGGGAACAAACAAAAACAAGCCAATATTGAAAGCCAGACCATAAGCGTAACCATTAAGGGACAAGAAATACAGGGAGTATAACGTTTGACAATAATCGGACAATTCCTTGATCAAGACGGAAGACTGCATGCATGGATGCAGAGAGTAACGACAACCTGAAAGAGCACGCCGCACCTGATCACAAGAGTGGCCACGAAGAAATAGGAAGCCACGGAAAGGGTAACACGTACGCACTATGGCCTTAGCATTCCTAGTTTCAAAAGTCATTTATGCGTGCAACTATAATAGAACAACCCAAACACAAGAACTCAAACTGGAACGACTAAACAGAGAAGTCATGAGAACAATCAGCACCCTTATGCGATTTGCAAAAGTCGATGGCCTACACATCCACGCCAAGCTCAACACACTAAAAGAGGCGCAACTAGACCGGCTCAAGACCGCAGAAGCAGGAAGAACCATACTTCGGTATATCGGGTGCGCAACGGACAATCTCCCGACGTTCGCACACAGAAGAGTCGAAGGGAACCATTCAGCTCACCACATTTGTCCGGTTGGCTCGCAACATAGGAAAGAACCACGAAATGCGGCGGGTTCAAGAGTCACGGAACACAACGACTTCGCCTGAGAATACAGCAGCCAGCTCAACAACCTATCCGCAGCGAGAGCCACGCTAGGGGGCGCCACTGCACAACACTTGCATGTCACGTGATACCTGGAAACAAATTGGGGTGTGTGTATGTTTACAGAACCTAGAACTTAGTCTGCCTCAACGGGCGACTTGTCTCCCAGCTGATGGACAATTGAGCCAGTGCGGTACAACCGATAGCCTGGGGTCTTTAAAGGGACAATGAAGGCGATTTAATTTAATTTGTTTAAATTGTGTTTTTAGGCTTCTTGGGAACCTGGCATACTGCCTAAATTTTTATAGACATTTGTGACGCGTATTTCTATACCTACGAAAGAACTGAAGAAACCGAAACTCAACTATCTGCGTTTCTCGTTTTGGGCCTCCGAAAACGGAGGTGACGTACGGAGTGACGTCACATGTGAATTGTCGGTACCGGTAGCATTTAGAGCGTCGAGACTCTGGTTACCGCGGTGGGTTATAGCAGCGCGGTGGCGCGGTCGTTTCGCCGAATTTGTCAACATGGACGGCAATGCCGCTCTCGCGAGCGAGTTCGAGCTTCCGTTCGGTAACCGAACACCAACGGAACGGGAGTACGTGCGTGGCGGCCTCTGCTATCACCCGACGGAGACCGCACAGCCGGCAACGAGCGGCCCGCATGCCGAAGGACGGACGCCGGGGAGATGCCGAGGGAGAGCGGCAGCGATCTGGCCGTTCTGGCCGTCACAAGCGGCGCGTCAGCGACCAATCGCTGACGCGCGACGTCGCAAACGGCGCGCGTCAGCTCGTTTGGCGGGCCAAGGCGCGCGACGTCACAAACGGCGCGACGCGCCGTTTGTGACGTCGCGCGTCTTGGCCTCGCATCGGTCACGCGAGCTCCGCTTCTCCTGGCTTCTCCCGCAACTCTCGGGGCGTCGCCCCAGTCGATCCCGGTGCAATTATTACCGCGACTGTTTTATTGATTTGCGCGGCACATAAGCGCCGGTTTCGGCTGAAATTTGGGCAACGTGGCCTGAGACGTGCCTGGAACCCGGTTCAATCGCCAAAAAGATGTCCTAAATTGCCTTCATTGTCCCTTTAACGTGCATCACGCAGTAGGGATACGCGACCGCACACCGGTACGATGCTCATCCAGATCGAAACGGGCAGGGGTGGGGGTTGAACCCAGGATCCCTAGGTTCTGCAGTACGAGCTTTCACTCCACATACTCCGAGCTGGTGTGCGCTAGCCCACTCGGTCTCCGATCCCCAAACAAATTAAGTAAAATTTGTTAATTAAATTTTTAATCAGTGGAAATTGACATGTGGTTCCAATTAGAAACTTGCTGAGCGCCATCTAAAACCACAAAATCAATAATTTTTAGAAAGACTGAGCACGTGGGAAGCATAGTAGTGCTCTAATGTACCACTCGCAACAGGCGCAAGGCTGGGGCTTTGATAAGAAACGGAAAAATCGCGCAGGCGCCTTATCTCACCGTTAGCCTTGCTCCCGCTGCACGAGTGGTAACTTTAGCGCTTCTCACGCGCTCTAAGTCTTTGTGAAAATTACTGATTCAGTGGTTTTAAATGACGCATAGTAAATTTCTAATTATAATCATATGTTTATTTTCAATAACTAAAATGTGAATTAACGAATTTTAGTTAATTACTTACCAGACTGTGACGGTGGTTCGACCCTCGAATATCCGCCAAGCTCAAGAAACACATCGTGAAGGCGGCATTCACGTAGCAGTAAAGACGCCTTTTTTCTTCTTTTTTTTAATCTGCTTTGAAAATTAACAGGTCTTTTATGTTATCCCTAAGACGACTTGAAGGCGAAAGCACAAGCGCCGACGCATTAAAGACAGACACATGATTTACTCGCTGAGTCATCCCTCTTAATGTGCTGAGTCATCCTTCTCAATGTGCTGAGTCATCATCTTAATTCGCTTAGTCATCCCCTGAGTGGTCACGTAAACGTTTTGGTACCTTTCGTGTCGCCGACGTGTTTTCGCTCAAGGACTTTGAAGGTCGATTGAACGATGAGACATATAAGGCTTTTGCCTTAATAAAAAAAATATCACCTGGTATAAACACCCCTCACTCAGTGACCATCCGAAGTTTTTTTGAAATGGCAACTGGCGGCAACCTCGACATAATTTGTCTTAAACCGAACTTTACTCGAGACATTCTGAAAAAGAGTTGAAACAGCCACGAGATAATCACAGGGGCCAGAGACGCGCATTTGCTGCGGGGAAGAAAGTGCTGGTGAAACGTGTGCGTGGTGAAGACATTCCGTAGGAGGACGGTGTAGTGATGCAGGTTGTGAGCTAAGTAACCTCTTTGGCGCTCGTGGAAGGGCAAGTTTGGTTTGTGCAAGCAGACCATTTGCGCCATTTCTCAGTCCGATCCTTGCCGCCGCGGCACGATCAATCCGCAGCAACTCAGCAGCTGCAACAGCCATCTGATCTTGCAAGAGTGACCGGACAATGTACCAGTGTCCGCGGAAAACAGGACCAGCATATTCGCGGGTTCCTCCAACATGCGAGCCTCTGGCGACTTCCACTGACGCAACTTTGCGATCGGGCCCGTCAGCTGAGACGCAGGTGCAGCCGGACCCCGAGCACACAACATGTGCGAATGTGCGTCGCCTACCGGACTGGTTTAAACACTTGGACTTCAAAAGTGAATACTTGTTTGTATGGCTAAGAAGGGAGGAATGCCGTAACGTAAGCTGCCAGCTTCGAGCAAGCGATGACCGAGCAAAGAGGGAGCATCGTCAGGTGATCAGCGGCGCTTGGCACACGGTCACGCGGTTGACGTCATGACTTTGAGCCCATAAAAGCTCTAAAAATAAACGTTCTCCGTCTAACTCTTCTCGTCACGATTACTACAATTAGTGAGAGAGGAAACTGTAATAGGCGTGGGACTATTTTTTTCGGGGGGGGGGGAAGGGAAAGAACCCGTTGTATACCCAGTTGTTAAACATTACATGCCCAAAGACTCACTGTGAACAGTCAACACACTGCAACCTGCTTGAGAACCACTTAAAGCCTGCAATCAGGCCAGAGGGTCACGGATTCCTCAGCTCAGGGGTGTTGCTCCAGCACGACAATGCGCGCCCTCACACGGCACGTACGACAGCGGAATAAATCAAAGGATTGCGGTTCGAGTGTATTCCGCACCCACAATACTCACCAGACCTCGTACTGAGTGCTTTTCGCCTATTCAGACCCCTCAAAGGGTCCCTCGGAGGAAAGAAGTTTGATACAGATGATGACCTAGAAAGCGGCAGTGCATTCCTGGCTCCAGAGTCAGCCCCAATATTTTTCCCCGCGCCATCTATGCATTGGTGAAGCGTTGGCGCACATGTGTCGAGCGAGGAGGTAACTACGTTGAAAAGTAATAAAGGGCTTTTCATGATTCATATACTACCATGCAAATAAAAAGGCTCGAGGTACACCTAAACACTTTTTATGAGTTGTGAATGCGAAAGCACGCGCGCCGCTCTTTGCTCCCTTCTTTAATCTGTGGCGTACAATGCGCTGACCTTGGGCGTGGAACGGTGGAGCCGCTGCCTCGCAGACACTCAGCGCCATCGGGTGAGCGATCGTTCAAACTGTCGTGTGCCTTGCGGCGCGAGGAAGGAACAGACAGCAACGTAGTTCCCAGTAGAACGAACTCCTTGGTTTATTCCATGCGCCGTATATATTGCCACGCGCCGTACAGCCGATAAGAGGCGAGCGAACGCGGTGATCAGTGATAACACAACAGTGTGATAACATAGTCAGGATGACACCACACAAACTGACGCGGAGCGGCCAATGGGAGCCTCGTCGGCGCGCGCCAGCCTATGGGACCGAAGTGTAAAAGGTGCCGTTGGCTAGCTTTGCGCGTGGTTTCATTAAGGTGCCGTTTTGCATGGTTTCAAAGCTGATGACGTCGGCTCGCTCCATGAGACAGTTAATGCTTCCGCCTTAAAAATAAATTGCGGTTACTTTTTGACTCTTCCTCGTGCATCGCATGAGTGAATTTTTCTTGTACATTTTGCTTTACACGCAGCTATAAAATAAGTATAAATTATTTATACATAACGGTTGTTGAAATACTGGCACGCAAATCCATGATTAATACCTATAAAAATAATTTAACGATGATTTGAGAAAAAAAAGATATTTTCGAATTTTTGGTCAATTAATAATTAATTAATTAATTTGTTTATTTACTTATTCATGGTACTCCAAAAGCCCAATTAAGGACTGTTTATGAGGGGGGTACATTCAGCATAAGCATCAATCAGAACGCAAAAAGAAAAAAAAATGCGAGTACGAAAAATGAAAACACTTACAGAGAAACAAAAAAAAAACGAAGAAAAAATGTGGCTTATCACACGCAGAGAAAAGCAAATGAAAAGTAAAAAAAAATGTAATATAAAGAAAACGCATGTGCAAACGAAGTTATTATGATAGCATGCACGGAAAGAGCCCTAAAGGTCATGATTCAGAATGAATGATTATGAATCGATTACAATGAAAATAACAATATGCACTTTGACGCGAAAATGGCAGAGTATGAAAGGCGTCAGAACAACAAAACAGTTTACCGTTTTGTTAAAACACTTGAGACTGGGTGAGAAAATCTTGAAACAACCAAACGTAGAGACAGGGAACGAAGTCAGTCAGACGACGTTCCCTGTCTTTTGTCCGGCTATGTGTGTGACATCGTATTCTGCCAAGGTGAAGAGAAGACATCGCTCTTCATGGATACAAAGTATTTTTTTAAAGTCTATTGAACTGCCCGTGAAGGTGCTTTACATGTTTAACGTTTAGGTCAGCTTGTTTGTGTCTTTGCAGGGGTCCCACGGTGGTTATTTTGAAAGTCCGGGTGTTCATCTTAATTTTTGTAATATATAAGAATACTAACAACCCTTCTGAAAAGAAACATTTGAAATTCAAACGGGTGTTAAACTGGTTTACCCGTTTGAATCAAACGGGTGTTAAACTTCTCGACACGCTTGAATCAAACGTAATTATGAAATATGGGTACCCGTTTGAAATGACATCCGCTTGAAACGGTACCTGTTTGATGCGGTACCCGTTTGATGCGGTACCCGTTTGATACGCTACCCGTTTGATATGGGCTCCCGTTCGAACTGGCACGTGACCACACATTTGAACGCGCCCTTCTTATATTCAGGCAAATTATTCGTTAGCCCTAAATGGGTACCGTCTGGAAGGCTGGCTAACTAAAACTTAATTATGTTATGACGTAACAAACTTGATGAACCTATTTATAACATAAAAAACCCGTAAAAAAGTATTTGCACAGATGTTTGCAAATTACAGCCCATCCCGTGGACAAGTGCAAACGTGTAAGTGATCTGTGCATTGTGAAGAGGTACTAGTAAGCTTTTATACAACTGAGAAGATTGCAAAGAAAAGAAGAACCGGGGTAATTCTAGGCTATCGTGTCAATTCTCCCGGCAGGTGGGAAAATACTTTTCTTGAAATACTACCGCCAGACGCCTCTCATTGGCGGTGCCACTCAGTTCATAGAACGACCTAACATCGACAGATCGTTTCATTGACACGCTATGTTTCATCGACAGATTATTTTATAGACAACTATGATTACCTTTTTTTCTTTTTGGTAATAAGTCACCCCAGTCTGTCGCCGTAAATGGCGTGTAGGGGTGGGTCAGGTGAGATAACCATTTCGTAATGAGCCGTCGCAGGCTGTCGCCGCGAAACTGCTTGAACCGGTCGCCGACCAATGACACACGCGTGACGATATGTCCCCACAGCGTGCAATTCGCGTAACGAGTGTCTGTGATATGTTAATTTCGACGAAACGTGTGTCCATGAAACGTAGCCTCACTTTCATACGAAAAAGACGCACATATTTAAGTCGGGGAATCGTGGAGGCCAGTCCATATAGTCTGATCCCCGACCCATCCACCCCCGAGGGAACGTGTTATTGAGCCATCCCTCACACTCTTTGCGTAATGGGGAGCCGCCCCATCCTTGATGAGTATACGGTTTTCTTTTGTCATGGTGGTACCTTTCAAGGTCAGGGAGTATTTACGTTTTCATCATGTCTACGTCGGAATCTGCGTTAAAGGTGCAATCGAAAAAAAGGGGCCGTCTATGCCTTCACGCCAAATCCCACTCCACACTGTCACCTTCGGTGAACGGAGATGCCGTTCGTCCACGGCATGAGGGTTATCGCGAGCCCGTATCCTGCTGTTCTGGCGGTTCACACGTCCATCACGGTGAAAGTTTGCTTCGTTACTAAATAAAAGAAATTGCAGGTGCCCAGGTTTTAATTTCGAAGCAACTCCGCCTTGCGAAATTCTAAACGTTAGACGTCGTCGCCGTCGTGCAGGGCTTGGAAAACTTGCATTCCGTACGGGCGCAAATTATTTTTCCGCAGAATCCGTCGTACGCTTTTTTCCGAAATTCGAAACAGCCTGGTTGCTCGTCTTGTTGACAATTGAGGGTCCCTCTCGAAGGCAGCAAGCACCGCTCCAATGAGCCGCTCATTTTTCAGCAGGCTCTCACGTTCGCTGACTGGATTCTTGTTTTTAAAGTCTTCTCCGCTCGCGAATCGATCCGCAGTCAAAATTGTCGGGCGTGAAGGCGGGCGTTTATAAAATGCAGTGAGAAATGTTCGTTGTGCTGTGGCCACCGAGTTCCGCTCCACGTACCACTTCACTGCCAGGACACACTCATTTGCCGAGTATTGCGGCATCGCATTGCGGCGCGAAAAATATCTTGATAAGAACTGCAGCGGATAGTGCGACAAAAACAGAAAATAGAAGCAATCAAGATGCCTCAGCAGCTGCACTCTTGATTCCAAGGTTGAGCTTTCACCGGGAACGGACCCATCAACAGATAAGCAGACGACAAAGGAAGACACACGTTCGTCTACTTTAGAATATATTTTTATTAAACGAGGGCGTCCGCCAGTTTCTAGATTTCAAGCAAAAGGTCATAATCGTTCATATATTTCGTTAAAATCAATTTTTATCTCGATTATCCTGCCCGACGCCAGCCTTTCGTGCGGCGTTTCCCGCGATGGATGGATGGATGGATGAATACGGCTGAGCCCTTTGGATCGGGCGGTAGCTTACGCCACCTAGCCATTTTGTCTTACCATTTAAGCTTAGAATATTTAAATGTGAAAACTATATTCACTCCGCACTGAAAAGAAAGTGAGGCTATAAAACCCCCTTGCCATCAGTTAATAAGAAGATACCTAGTTTTCTCGTGCTTTCTGCCACCATTCACTTAATCTTTGCTTGGTAATCTCTACTGTCTTGAAATCCACTTTTCCTTCTCTGTCTCTAAAACCCAATGACTTTATTAAATCTATGTTGTCTTCGGTAGGCATAGGGTGAAGCCCTTTACAGTAGAATATCAAGTGCTCAGCCGTCTCGTCCACCTCTCCACAAGCAGCGCACACTGTATCCATTTCCTGGTACTTCGCTCTGTATGTTCTGGTTCGCAAAACACCAGTCCTTGCCTCAAACAACAATGAGCTTCCCTAGAATTGTCATAAATGCTTTCTTGGGCAATAACTGTTTTGTTTAATCTATAGCTTTCCATAGCCGTCTTTGTCTGCATTCCCTCTAGCCACCGATCTCTTTCTGTGGCCTTAACTTTCTTTCTTAACTGAGACCTGCTCTTCCGTAACCCCACTATAGCCTAAAAACTTTCCTCTTAATTTCCTAGTGCGCTGTCTCCACTTTGTGTCTATACTCCTCATGTGTAAAAAGCTGAAAACCTTTCGTGCCCATTGCTCCCCATCCATTTGCCTCAACCGATCCTCAAATTCTATCTTGCTCACAGCTTCCCTGCCCTCAAATGACGCCCATCCCATGTCTCCTTGCACTCCCTGGTTTGGCGTTTTGCAATGTGCCCCCAAAGCCAGCCTACCTACTCCGCGCTGTTTTATTTCTAGTTTTGCATGCACTTCAGATTTCATGCATAGCACTGCGTTTCCAAAAGTCAAGCCAGGCACCATGACCCCTTTCCAAATCTCTCTCACCACCTCATACCTGTTGTAATTCCAAAGTGCTCTATTTTTCATTACAGCTGCATTTCTGTTGCCCTTACCTATTATATACTTTTCATGCTCACTGAGATATTCTGCACCATCACATATCCATACTCCTAGATCTTGTATTTACTAGCTCTCTCCACTGTAATATTCTGTATCTTCAGCCTCTCAACTTCATCATTGTTAAAAATCATGACTGCTGATTTTTCACTACTGAATTCTAAACCTAATTCCTCCCCTTCCCTACCACAGATGCTCATTAATTCCTGCAAATCTATCCTATTGTTAGCCATTAGTACGATATCATCCGCATACATCAATCCCGGTAAGGATTGCTGAATTTCTTGGCCTAGCTTACTGTACGAAAGGTCGAATCCAAGCCCACTCTTCTCTAGTCTATCCTCCAATCCTCTCAGATACAACATAAACAGCAAAGGCGATAACGGGCACCCCTGCCTAAGGCCTCGTCCTATCTCTACTTTCCCCGTTGCCTTTCCTTCCCATGTTATAATCACCTTATTATCTTTGTAAACGTTCCTTAATATTGCTGTTAATCCTTCATCTAGGTTTAAGCTCTCCACTATGTCCCACAGATTCCTTTGGTTCACATTGTCATAGGCACCCTTGATATCCAGAAACGCCAGCCAGAGCTGTCTGTTTTCTTTTGCGCTATTTCTATACACTGTGTTAGAGAAAACGTTTTTGAGTTCAGTGCGCCATCTGGGAGCGGCGTTGCGAACCAGATTGCAGACGGCGAACGGGCGGGTATAGGCCATAGGAAATGGACGTCTGCCATTTTTGTTATCTTTCTAACAATTCGCTACTCCCGAGTTGACGTCTGAAAATAATCGGCAAAAAACTTTGGAATAAACAACGGTCGTATTCCCAATTTCTGGTATGTACGTTTAAAATTCAATTTTTGCTAGGCGTGCCAAATGTTAAAGTTTTTACGGCCGCACCCTGTATATATATGAAGTGTGTGTGTTTGTGTGAATGGACCCAGTGATTATATAATAAAAAGTTGTCAATCTATCAAGTATAGCTTTTGTCTGTAGCACCGGAAGTTTAGCTCTTTTTCCTAAATTGGTGAATGAAGATCTCGTATTATAAATATTAAAAATAAACCGAGCATCCAGCTTTTTATTACTTTCCACTTTGTTAATTCCATCCTTGGCGAAAGAGTACGACACAGAGCTAGCGTAATTTACCAGATACATCCTTGTTTTCTCGCGAAAACAAGAACGTATCTGGCAAAATGAAGGTTCTTCCCGTTGTGTGGACATGTTTTACTACCTCGCATACATATTTAGCTGAAAACATGAAATGGACATGACACCCCTATGATTGCTCTCTGAACACCCCCCATCATTTTATCACCAAGGGACAGCCCATAAACCCTCGGTATCACGCGTATCTTTGAAATGTGTGGCCTCGCGTAGTCTCCATACCCGAGCACCTTTTCCCTCTCTCCTTTCCTTAAAGCGTGGTCCTGCTTAGAGCCCAAAGGCCCATTGGAACGGAAAGCGACAGCGCCGCTCACATCTCACGCGAACGACCGCGTCCCGCCCGCGACGCAGGGGTGCGTCTCGGGGGAACGTCGCTGGCGCCCCTGTGCCGAAGTGAGGGCCATCTTTCTGGATCACGCACTCGGAATTTTCCGACCGCGGTGGCAGAAAGGAAGCGCGCACCGCCGGCTTTGAGGGAAGCCCGCGCGCCGTGGCTCCGTGTGCGAACCACTGCCGAGGTCAGGGGCCCAGCGCGAGGCGCCGCTTTTCATCCCGAGCGGTCTTTTGTCTCTTGGCTCCCGCTTAAATTATCCTCGATATAAATTAGAGCGCGGTGAAACCTGGGGCCTGCTCGCTCGAGGGCCGCCACCGTGCGTGGCCCGGGACCCCCCTCGTGAGAGGGAATCGAACCCTGGACGTCCCGAGTTGCTCGAAGCCATCCCGGTGTCTGGTTTCGAGGCGACCTCGAGAATATACGGCTGCCCGCTGGAGCCAAGGGGATAAATAACTAGCGGCCGGACGGGTCCTCGAGCCCCCTTTTCAGGAATTCGGGGACGACCACCGGTCCCGTCATCCATCAAGAACGGCCAGGTGGGGGTGTCGGCGACGCGCGCAGCGAAGATCCTTTGCGGATGGCGTCCCTTTTGACGTCTTTTTCAGGGCCTGGCTGACGCAGCGTGACCAGACTCGTGTTTGCGCTAGCCCTTGATCGGCTTTCGGCGAGGTCCGGGGCAGCTTGTTGACTCGCTCACTCGAGAACGCCCGCCGCTTTTCTTCTCTTATTGCTCGTTCGGGCTCGTCCACCTCGCCAATTCCGGCCGCTTCTGTGGAGGTGCCGTGCCGCCGTTTATTTATTAAAGCAGGAAATGCTTTTTAACTGCAACCCGCCTCTCCCCCCCCCAACCCCAAAATTGTGTCCGTCCCTCCGTCCCTCCGTCCGTCCGCCCGTTCGTACATTACCCGCTAAATTTAGCGGGGAAACTGACGTCACGTGACATGACGTCATGTGACCTATACACCAATTAAATCGCCACGCTAAATAGACCCTCTTCAAAAGTCCATCGAGCAACATTGGTGGTCAGCATTGCTTGCTAGGTTAGGTGGCGCAAGCTGCCTCCCGATGTAAAGGATACAGCCGTTAGCATCCATCCATCCATGCTCACGAAGCGCGCGATTGGATCCGAGTACTCGCCAGCGCTGACGCAGCCCTCGTGTCCAATACGAGCTCAGAGTGCGTGAGCAAGCAATGGCCGACTCGGATAATTGGCGTAGCAGCTACTAGATGGCGTGCACTTTTGAAAGGGGTCTATGCATCACACATTGACGTTACGTGACCTAAACACCAATTTAGTTTCCCTGCTAAATTTAGCGGGGAAATTGACTCCACGCCACATGAACACCCTCACTTTCCCAGCTAAATTTAGCGAGGAAATTGTCACGTGACGACATCACGCGGCCTACGCACGAAATCACTTTCTCTGCTAAATTGTCCGGGACTTGACTCGTAAAGCGTTTTGATCGGCCATATCAAACGGTCCGGACGGGTAGGGGAGTTTGCCGGTGACGCAAAATTGACGTCGTGGGACCGGACGTCACGTGACTCCCGGTTTGGTTTTCTCACTAAATTTAGCGGAGAAATTAACGTCGTCAAGTGACATTTGTGCTATGTCAGTTTCCCCGCTAAATTTATCAGGGAAATTAGTGAAATTATTGGTTCTTCACAACCCGAAACGACCGTTTTAAACGGGCCCCACACTTATTTTTGAACTGGTTTGGAAGTTGCGGTGAATCGGACCTAATCGACCGTAAGAATATGGAGAAAAAAGTTTTCCCGAAAATTCGAGTTATTTGTGAGTTATTAGCAAATTAAAATTACAAAAATAAGCAAAACATTTTCTCTCCGTGACACAGTCGGAAACTTTCAGTGATTGGAGGGTTGGAGCGAAGGGGTCTGTCAATCGGCTGCGGGTTAGGCTCATGGCTGCCACGCCGAGGACGTGCACGCATTGCCGGCCTCGTCGCTAAAGCCCCTTGCATCCTCGTAAGTTCAGGTTCCGAACGCGATCGGCGTTACCAATGGACTTGGGCTGTTTCTTTATACTTCGGCGTCGGGGAACCCAGCGGCGCGCAACAGTAGAGTGGTGTTCGTCGTCCACCTCGCCGCGCCCCGTCATACCAGCTGGGTGGGATCACAGCAGCGACATGGGGCAGGAAGTTGCACCGTAATAGAATAAAAAAAGAAAGCAAATGTTGGGGATAACAAGTGCAACCTAGCATTTATTTTCTACCAAATGTCACGCAAAAATCCACGAAATAATGAGAAAAAAAATATCACAATGTCGCGTCTGTCAATACATGCGCTGGCAGGTTTCGACGGATTTGATGCATTCGCGTTTTGCAGCAGCCTTCTACACTCTAAAAAAGCCCGTGCGTGCTACTTTCCCGCACAGCACTCGAAGAGCCAATCACCGCAACCTATAGCAGCAGCTCAGCGAATGACGATGCCGAAACATATGTTTATGACCAAAAAACGCAGACTGAGTTGTGACTTTAAGCAATGCAAAGCGGCACGCTTGCATTGCTTAATGTCACAATTTAGACTGCCTTTTCTGGTCTAAACTTATGTTTCGGCATCGCCATTCGCTGAGCTGCCTCCGTAAATTGCGGTGATTGGCTCTCCGACTGTTGTGCGGGAAAGTAGACGCACGGGCTTTTTTAGAGTGATACGTTCACTTACATATAACATTGGATTGAGCAGATTATGCCTGAATCACGCCGTTTACGCGTTCCAAATTGTAGCGTACTCCGAATAAACATACCGGGCTTCAACTTTGTGTTCGTAGCACACCGTTTCTACGTTTGGCATTTGTTGTTTCAAGCGGGAACGGCTGCCGGTGAGATAGGACTATATCACATGATCATACATATACTTTAGAAGGCCTGCGCGTCTATTACGAGCAAAACACTCGAAGAGCCAATCTCTGCGATCTACGAAATCAGCTCAGCGAATGATGAGGCGAAACATCTGTTTAGACCTAAAAATGAAGTCTGCGCTGTGGCATTGCGCAATGCAAAGCGTCACGCTTGCAATGCGTAATGCCACAGCGCAGACTTAATTTTTAGCTCTAAACGGATGTTCCGCCTCATCATTCGCTGAGCTGATTTCCTAGACCGCAGAGATTGGCTCTTCGAGTGTTTTGCGGGTAAGTAGACGCGCGGGCATTTCTTAGAGTGTAGCTCATACACGAGGTCGTCCTGAATTTTCATTAACTCAATACCGTTGGTTCGTCATCGAGCTTTGAGCGTTGACGTGCTCGTTATGTATGCAAAGTTTCTCGGGGGAGCGAGCAGAGCCGTCCACGTACAGACTCACCCAATCGAGCGCGCGGACGTTATGAACACCAAAGGGCTGCTCAAAACATTTAGTCAAACAATAGAACCGTACATTTTAGCTTTTTGTTTTATTTTTTTTATCAATGTTGTGAATGCCAGAGGAAGAAGACAATCTAAGTTCATAAATCAAATTTGCTATTTCTACAGTTTTAATTACTTCCATTGGAAAAAAAAATAATAATAAAAAATGGGGCTGCCTTGCTGCGGTTTTTCTTTGCAGGCTACGTCGAATTGCGATAGCATGTCGACGTTTCTTTTATGATTTACTTTGATTTTGATTTGATTTGTCTATTTGCATCAGGTACTACGTACATGATACTAGAGGCGTGTCAAAAAATCTGTCACAAGGACAGCTCGAAGATGCCGCAAGACCCCGCATCGACATTTGTGCAGCAAAAGAAAAATAAGACTATCTACATGCATCTCAATTTACAGGATTAAAAACAAAACTTAAAAATAGCACGAGCAAAAAGAAATAGCAAAAACATCGACCTACAGTTCAATTTCCAGTATTAAAAATAAAATAAAAACACAGATTGGCATCACAACCGCGTGAATCAAAGGAGATAGACGAACGCTTGAAATTGGTTAAAAGTAAACATAGCGACTTTCACTGGTTACTAATCTCATTAATATTATACTATTTTTTTTTTTTTTAGACAGCAAAAGTCGTTCGGGAGCTGGAATAGCTCTTTCGTGCTTTGGAAGCCATATCTTGCATTTTGATATTATTGGTATTTATTTTGCTTAATAATCTGGGCAGTTTATTTTGTAGCATCTCTTGCCCGCATATTGTTCTACGAATCTTCACTTTCCAAGGTTCAATCTGACGCTTTGTATAGGCTGTAATATTCCTTTGTATCTTGGTTAGTTCTTTTAATAACGTTGATTTGATTTTCTGTCCTCGTTTGAATGCCTTGAAAAGTAGGTAGTCGTACATTTTTCTAATTGGTAATACTTTATATTTTATTAACAATTCAGGTGTGTGAAAGTAGTTTGGTACATTTTCTACGACTCGTAATAAATGTTTTGCAGAACATAAATTTTATGTAGATCTTTTTTTACAGAATGCCCAAACTAAGTTACGGTACTTAAGCCTGGATAAAAACAAACTGTTACATTTTAGAGTCAATATTTCGTGGCAGTATTCATCCAGCGCGATAAACAAGCCCGACAATTTGGGACACTTTCACGGCTAAGGAATCAATATTTGCATCCCACGACAAATCCCCCGAAAAACAATACCTTGTGTCTTAAAACAAGATACAAGAAGGATAAGTGTTGAATCTATCAAGATTGACTGGTTTAATATAATGTTCTCCTTTTTATTCCGAAATAAGAGTGTGTTTTATTTGTTTGTACTTATTTCTAAACTGTTTGACATGTCCACTCATTCAATCTTTGCAGGATTAGGTTTGCTTTACCGACTAATTCATTAGCTAAACTTTTTTGTAAACAATATGCTGCTCCCGTCAGCGCCAGTGATAAATGCAGCATCTGAGTCCACACGAACAACATCATTTATATATGCATTATTAACTTATGAAAAGGACCCATAATGCTACCCTGCGGGACGTCGCACGAGACAGTGAATGTATCGGAGATGTTGTCTTCGATACAGACTGTTTGAATGCGATAAACTAAATATGAGACGATCAGTGATGCACTCTTTCCACGAATACCGCACCGTTCAAGTTTCTGAATCAATATTGTATGATTTATACGATCGAATGCCTTCGTGAAGATTAACCCCATATTCCGCAGATTACATGAAGACGAAGCTCGTTCCTTCACTCGGCCCTTGGTCGCAGAATGAGCCCAGCTTGCTTCTTTGTCCCTATGCCAAACGCAGGTCTCTCTTTTCCGGCACCTCATTGCGACGACGAAGACGCCGAGACTCAGTGGGCCGCCGCTTCTGCTCAGCGGTATCCTCTTCAGTCCGCTGCTTGTTCTTGCGAGGCATTGCGAAGACGACCAGAGCACTTCCAGCAAACGTATGTCTTCCATCATGGATGAATGGATAGATGGTGTTGGCTGTGCACTTTGTATTGGGCGGTAGCTTGCGCCAACCAGTCAATAAGCATTTACGCCCCCTCCGCTTTAAATTTAGCTATAAATTTCGTCTCTCGTTCAATCATCAAGCCTACCAATTTTGTGTATTATGCTTCTTGTCTAGCCCTTCTCCACCAGTCTTCAAACCTCCGTTTCGTGATTGTATTACTTTGTTCCCTCGCCTTCCAACCTCGCCAGCAAATCCCATCGCTCCCGCAAAATCCGTTAGCGTAAAAAACGCACCATCATGGTGTTCGTAATTTTTCTATACGTGCTCTATTAACCATGAACCAATCATAAAAAAAGAAAAGGCTAAGTGACTTGCGCTTTCTGCGTTGCTTGATTGGTCCCCTTACCAGGTCTGCTGCGTCTAAACTTAGGGTGGAAGGGTGTGCACTTTGGCTAGTTGGTGATCCATGTGTTTGAGGGTAAAAGCGCTAAAAACAACGGACAAGTAAAAGAAACGAGCAACGCAGAGCGCTACTTGCAACTGAAGAGGTGAAACGAAGTCTAGCGTTTCACTGTCACTATGGCATACGGCAAATATGCCTCTCTCTTTCTCTATTGAAATTTAGTCCTGTATGTTTTTTTGGCATTAACCACTCCCGTTCTCACCTCAACCAGTAAAGAACCTTCCCCATGAATTATCTCTTCCACTCTTAGGTACTGTTCTTGTGGCCTGTAGTACATTGCTGAAGCTGTTCTCTCTCACCTTATTCCTTTCCACATTTTTCTTTGTGCTTCTTTTACTTTTTTCCACTAAACTACACTTCGTCAGTCGACGCTACGAGGTAATGTGAACAGTCAAGCAGCGTCAAAAGTGCAAGTCATTAGGGCCTTTCCTGCTTAGCTCATATCGTCGGTTGCCTCTGGACTTAATACGATCATTTGTATGCATACCAAGCATCAAGGAGAATGCAGGGATTGTGTTCCACGTGCCACACGCGCACGCCTTCCCCGTATAAAAGATTCGAAGCAAATAACCAAAATAAAGCGTTGACGAACGCGCGTGCAAGATACAATTTGTTTTAGGTATTTGCTTTAGAAAAGTTACTACTGCTGAGGCCAGGACGAGTGGCACGTGGGACACCAATCCCTGCGTTCTCCTTGATGCTTGGGTAATATAGCAATAGGTCTATTAAAGAGAGACCGAAGTGGCTCTGTATTTGAGGAAAAACTCCTAAATCGTCTTCATTTGCCTTCAGGATCACGAAGATCGAGATTATTTTTCAAGTTGGTGCACGGAGGCTGCAGAAATTGATTTTCAAAGTACCGCCGAAGCCCCGCCTTTCCGGAGCGTGATGTCATATTAAGAGTTTTTGGAATTTCCGCTCTCGCGCATCTTCGGCGCCTTTCAAAGCTACGCACGCGCACCTTGCACACTCTAAAAAAGCCCGTGCGTTCGTTTTCCGCACAACAGCTGGAGAGTAATCATCGGAGCCTCGCGAATGTCGATGCCGAAACATATCTAGGGTTAAAACGCAGTCTGAGTTGTGACATTAAGCACATGCAAAGCGTCACGCTTGCATTGCTTAATGTCACAACTCAGACTGCGTTTTTTGGTGTAAAAACATGTTTCGGCATCGTCATTCGCTGAGCTGCCTCCGTAAATTGCGGTGATTGGCTCTCCGACTGTTGTGCGGGAAAGCAGACGCACGGGCTTTTTTTAGAGTGTATCTTTAAAAGGTCAGAAAGGTATATTCCCCGCACGACTCGTGTCCGTGCGGGGGAGTATACCTGGCAAGCTTGCAATTGCTCGCGCTGCCCACACAAGCGATTCGCGCTTGACGGCCCAAAGATCCCAGTATGACGTCACGGCTGATCGGAGGTTTTACGTGTTTTCTCGCGTTTGGTTACGTCTTCGAGGAAAACTAACGTGATATTCAGATTCACCGGATATAAATACGTCAAAATTCACCTCTAACGCGTTTTTTTCTTTTCTCTTCCAAGAAGTGTTTTAGCTTTTCTTCAGAGGTGAAACGAAGTATAATCTGCTCGGCTCTATCATGGAAGTGTACAAGTATTTAAAGGTCAGCTTTCGGGCTCTCTTTCCTTCATTTTCCGTTCAAATTTTTTTAATGTATAATTGTAGAATATAATTATATCGCATTTAAAAATTGATGTAGCACTAGGCGGTCGATAGCAAACACACATCGCAACTTTTTTTTTTTAGATTAGGATGTAATTGTATATAAAGAAACTCGATAAGGTAGCAACATTCACGTGGAAATATTAAATAAGTTCAGCTTACCGTGGTTGAGACACCACCACACCCCGCCTTGCCGTTCTGTCACAACGATAAAAGTTTAAACCCCTATATTTCGCTGTCGCGTATACTCTGCTGGAAAGCCAAGTTTCGCTCAAAATTGTACTATTGCTCGATGACGAAGCGAAAGCTGAGGCCAAATCAACACAGTTTTGACTGACACTTTCTTATATTAGTAAAAATAAGTGGAATGGTATTAGGAAAACGAGCGATTTTGTCATTATCGTGTATACTTCACGACGACTCCATGCTAATTATTAGTGACAGCAAGGTCACTCCCTCATTTACCGCAGTGTAACTGAATCGACGTTCACAAACGCAATAAGGCTGTAGCTCTCAAGAGCGCCTCTGGCGAACAAAATCGAATATTTCTCGGACACGTTTTGGTTGCGTGTTATTGCTCATTTTCACATTGCTCGGAGACGCTAAGCCAGCAGAATTTCATTCGTGGATAAAAATGTTGGAAAAAATAAACAAGAACAAAAAAAGCTAAAAAAGCACTCTTATCGTCTTCATAGGACAACGTGAGCGGCGTTTTTGCTTTGTTAATTTAAACCTTTTATATACTTCGTTTCAGCCAGCACAGCTGACGAGGTAATTGGACAAATCAAGCAGCCTCAAAAGCGCGAGTCACTAACCCTTTTCTGTCTATGATTGGTTCAGCGATGATAGAACGCGTACAGAAACATGGTGAGCTTTTGTATAATTCGATCATTCTTTCCTACTCTCCCTAGCCGCACGTAAGCAGATGCTGACGCGCGGTTGTAAAAGAGCGGGGCTCGTGCATGATCGATCGCTGGAGTGGTGCTTTATCAACACCACGCTAGACAGAAGGCCTCCGCATGGTCTCCTCTCCCTTCATGGAACGTCATCAGAGTCGGATCGCGCTATCTCGGCTATTGGGCCCGACCTTCGACGCGCTGACTGGACACGAGCCCCAGACGAACACTGACACAGCACTCGTGCCCAATCTCAGGCCTCGATCGATCTGACTGTGATGACGCGTGCGGAGGCCTTCTGTCTAGGTGGTGTTGGCTTTATGCTCAATGCAAGCATTAAATGTGCGCCCCCTGGCCGAGAAAAAACAGGTCTATCGCTACAGTAGAAGTAGCACTTGTTTACACAGCTTGTTTTTCCGTGGTTTAACGGTCTCCTTATTCGCCTATCCAAAACCAATCAGTTTCCTTCTATTATTACACGTTTCAGCAGAAAAGTCCTCGGCTATAATAATGTTAGCACCACGCAGCATAGGTTTACAACTCATAACATTTTCGTATGTCTTAAAGGGGCCATGAAACGAATTTCGGGCTGCGATAAATGATTTTAAATTGCGGCCTTTACTAGTCGCATATCGTTTAGTGGGCCAAAAGAAAGGGGGTAGAAAGTCAAAAGCCAGCTTTTCGGCACGAACATTTGAAAATATAGCGGACTATTAGTACCTCTTTCCTTCGAAGGCTCTCCGTCCTTTCACTATGATACATCCGCGGTACTCAAAGCAAGTCAGCGCTGCCAAAATGACGTAAGCCGACCCCAGTTCACGCATTGGACACGAGAACTGCGTCACTCGGAAGTATGCGCTCGTCAGCAATCAATCCGTCAACGAAGATCTGGATTCGCGTTCGTGGCCAATCAGTGCCCTGACGGAACTTATCGTCACTTGCCGAATGACAAGTTCTATGGTGTGCTTAAAAAGTCCGGTGGAAGATTGGAGTCATCGCACCGGTGCCTAAGCACGTCACGGCGACGTGATTTCTCAATTCGCCTTTGAGTTGAGGATTAAAGCTAAGGAGGAAGAAGTAGAAAAATCGTTTCAGGGCCCCTTTAACCAAAGTAACGTTGCCTTTAACAGAGCCATGAAACGATTTTTTTACTTTGCTAAATACTAAGAATAACTGCCTAACGTTAATAACTGAATAAACTTGCCTTAGTTTTTCTTTCTACGCAATGGCAGTCGCTAAGGAACAAATTCGAGAAATATGAGCATCGTTCGTCCCCTCAACTAGGAGCCATAACAGCAGACCACGTGGCCTGGTGCATATCCTATGCCACCAACCTTAATCACAGCCATGCGCTGGTGTTGACATAGTAGAAAAGGTGAGCAGAACTCCAGGCATTGTTAGAGTTCCGCTATTGTCATCACCGCAGTGGTTGGACACGAGACACTACTCGAGTGTCCACCGAGGCATTGATTGTTACTGGCCGAAGTCGAGTGTTCACGCCCAGTTCTCATGTCTAATCCATGAGCCGCGCTCGACTGCCGTCAGCCGGGTGGTTTCGATTCCGCAATTACGCCATCAAGCTTTGCAGACGGAAGACAAAAAAATAGTCCGCTTTTATTCTCGTGATTTCACCGGGACAAAGAAGCTTCTGAATCAGTGATGGTCTGTGCGGGTACACTTGGGCCAGACTAAAACCAGTACTCCTCTCCAAAGTCATGAACATTCCAACCCGATATCGTTTCATGATCCCTTTAAAAGAAGAAAAAAAATGTTACAATAGCCGGACTGCACTCATTAGGGTTAAAAGCACGACCATGCCAATGGGCACGAACAATATCTTTCACAAGGAGTCTATGTTAGCTTTGTTTTAATGCAGAATGTTCTGGTGGACTGGATTTAATGCGAAAAGCGACATGCTGGAGTGTGACAAAAAAGCGTTACCACGCTGGCCAGAGGCAACATAAAGTATACTTAGTCCATAGCAGGCATTGCATAAGCATCGAAGAGAGGGCCAATTTAGTCATAATAACTTTACGTAGGCATAGTCAGGTGTATTTAATCATAAAGCGATATTTACCCCGCGGCTCATCGGGGATCAAACCCCGGACCGTGTGATCCACTTCAACGCGGTGCGAGTGCTCGGCGCCACACGAAGGAGACGAAAGAGTGTGCCAGTAGCAGGACCAAGTATGACTCGCGGGAACCTGCGTGAGCAGGTCCCCTTCGGCGCTGCATAGTGGCTTGCAAATGACGAAGCGTAGCTCCTCACGTGATCTCACGGCCTCAAGGGCGGATCATGATATTCATAACGCGCCAGCGCATAGCCATTGAAAATTATAACTAAAGTTCCGCGTTTTCGGTTTCTATTTTTTCAAAATTCGGCGTACTTTTTTCGGTGTTTATTTTAAAATTCAATTTTCGGTTTTTTTCGGTGTATATTTATGTCCACAAAAGTTTATCGACTTTTTTCGGTGAATTAAAATAAACACTAACGGACACCGGATCAGACGATCCTTGTAGCTCTGATATTTGTGATCACTCAAAGAATAACTGCACAGATACATTGAAAAAGAAATTGACACTTTATTTGGCAAATGTGTGCAACTGTAAAAGAAATAAGAAAAAAAAGACGCAAGTACAAACAAGTCAGATATGAAGCCTATGCCCAAAAAACATGGAACTTCACCTTCTGTACATCAGGATTACGTGATCTTATACTACACACACATGTACTTTTCCAGGTTCTCTTCGTTGATCCGCACTCTTTCTTTTTTGTTAATATGACCCTGAGCTTCGAGAATGCCCTCTCAACGGTAACACTGGACACTGGCGGGCTGAGGAGATGAAGCGCTGCCTGAGCCAAAATCGGCCAATCAACCAATTGTGACCGCCAAAAGAGACACGGTCCGACGTTTTGAAGCACAACACAACATGCAGAGCTTGCATCCAGTATTCCTTACAACGAGTTTGAAAACAGGCTCGTACATGGCGAAGTCATGGGGCATTTCGGACTTCACGTTCCGATCGATGATGCGCACATTAAACCAAAACGCCGTGATGGCACCCGTGTATCCCATACATTCGGACACGTTTCGGTCGCCACTGTCGTTCCACTTTTTCGCCACGGCTCTACGGTACGACTGGAAGGTCAAAGTGACCTTTTCCGGTTAAAACTGAATTTTTAGAAAATGAATTCGACGTACTTTTATCGGTTTTTATTGGTTTAAGTCGAAAATGCCGAACCTAAAAACTGACCTTTTTCGGTTAAAACCGAATTTCCGAAAATGGATTCGGCGTACTTTTATCGGTTTTTATCGGTTTAAACCGAAAACTCCGAACCCCAATTATAACGTACGCTAGAAGTTCAACTGCCGCTATTGTTTATGCGTACTTCCGGGAGACAAATTCGAAGCAGACAGCAACCAGTCTGCTTTCTGCTATGCTCCCTGTGCATTCCTATGGGAAAACGCGAGTGCATTTTGTCTCTTCGCCGGAAATCAACATAGAACACTTTTGTTTTTTTTGGTCTTACCGAATAGTGTACACCTTTATTATCATTGTAAAACTGTAATTGCTTTTGTTACACTGTATTTTTCTTCACTGGTGAACGATGTTAAACTTTTGCTATATTTAAAGCCCAAACCTCTGTTCCATAGCAGACGTGTAAGAAAGGGCGACGATTTTAAGCAAAATAATAATCGAAAGGAATGTAGGGAGTGTGTTCAAAGTTAGTCAGCATTCCGGTGGCGCTTATAGTATATTTCTATAGTGCCCGTGCTGGAACTATATGAAAATTACCCCGTCGTGCATCTTTACGAGTGGTTAAAAACATTCGAAACGTAACGTATACAACGTACCTGAGCTATGAAAGATGTTTCTTTTTATTCTTTCCCTATGCCGGGCAGCCTTTATCGGGCACTTGCTCTCTGGCGTCTTCCTATTTTCAAAGATTTCGAGAGTGCGGGTGATGTTTTGAACGCACATATTCGTGAACAGAAAGAATAAGGCAATACTTATTTATTGCAAATCGGACTATATTACGTGGCCTTCAATTAATTTTGATCGTCTACATCAGGGGTCTCAAACGCGCGGCCCGCGGGCCGCATGCGGCCCGCGACTCGCTGAGGCGCGGCCCGCAGGCAACCGGCTATGGGTCCCAGTTCCGATGACTCGAGCGCTATAGAAATGAGATGCGCCATTGTGATCTCATCTTGCCGATTCCTTTTCGCTCAAAAAGTCGCCCTGCTCTTTTAACGAATTCACTTAGTTTTTACTTATCTGCGTTCATTGGCCCTTTGCTTCTGCTTATCTTTTGCTTCCCAGCTTTTTGTAATGTCCAACAATTCCGCTACTAGGCTGCAAGCACGAGCGCTTTGTTGAAGGATGCATCTCGGCTGCGCTGGGGGATCGGTGGCCGAGTGGGCTAGCAACGTTACTGAGCTATACTCCGTTTCACCTTATGTTGTACCGCAGAGAAGGCTAGAAGCGCGAGCTCATAGCGTTAAGAGCTGCACTTGACGCACGAGAGCTTGTGCCGCCGAGATGTGCCCCAGAGCAAGGAGCTCGCGCTTGTAGCCTTTTCTGCGGTACATCATAAGGTGAAACAGAGTATAGCACATACCAGCTCGGAGCACGTGGAGCGAAAGCTCGCGCTGCAGAACCCAGGGATCCTGGGCTCAATCCCCACCCCTGCCCGTTTCGATATGGATGAGCATCGTACCGGCGTGCCGTCGTGTATCACTACTGCGTGATGCACGTTAAAGACCCCAGGCTAGCGGTTGTACTGCACTGGCTAAATTGCTCATTTACAGCTGGGAGACTCGTCGCCCGTTGAGGCAGGCCAAGTTCTAGGCTGTACAAACATACACACAACCCAATTTTCTCGGCTGCGCGATCTCTCGATCAGCAGGAGCAACTTCCGAAGATAAAGCTACATGCACACAATTCTCGCCCTATAGAAACAAAAAACTATAAAAGACAAGTATGGGTATTGTAATAGAAATCGTCGGGAAAGCAAGAACTGCCAAATAACTGATTGTTTTTAGAGACATCTTGAGCTTGGTAAATTCCTGAATGAATTCAGCAACGGGAACGACAGTACACTTGCTCTCTTGTTCTATTAAAAATGCGAGCACGTTGGCGGGACGGTGTCATTTTAACTCTTGTTATCACATCAGGTCAGGGCCCAAAGTAGTCATATAAACAAATGAAATCTAAAAATGTAACTGACAAAACTGAGTTTACAAAAAGCATAAAGCACGAGGTCTTTTCTTTTAAATCTTTTGACCCCCCCCCCCCCCCTCCCGTCTAAGGTTGGCCCCCGGGCTTCCCAGTGCCGGCTATGTGGCCCCCACGCTCAAATGAGTTTGAGACCACTGGTCTACATGCACAGAAAGTTACGGATACAGTGTTACTGCGTAGTTCTAGCCGTCTCTCTTGATTTCGAGATGTCGAATTATTCGTGATTGCTCTTATAATCAAGCGCAGGGTGAAAATGTACCTACTTTTTTTCCATAGAAATGCATTACCGGAAGTTAATTTCCGACTGGTAGCTGTCTGGTACAATTTTCTGAGCGGCACACTAGTGTCAGTTGAACCTCTAGCTTTCGTTTTAGTAACTTTCTTAGAGCGCAGCTCTTAGGCGCCCGTTTCCGGCTGGCGGCGTCGCCGTCGCCGTCGCCGTCGGCGTCGCCGTCGGCGTCGCGCGTAACCGCGCGGTGCATGATGGGTAAATTTTCCCGCTAAATTTGGCGGAAAATTTTCCCCGCTAAATCTAGCGGAAAATTTTCCCCGCTAAATCTGGCGGAAAATTTTCCCCGCTAAATCTGGCGGAAAATTTTCCCCGCTAAATCTAGCGGAAAATTTTCCCCGCTAAATCTAGCGGAAAATTTTCCCCGCTAAATCTGGCGGAAAATTTTCCCCGCTAAATCTAGCGGAAAATTTTCCCCGCTAAATCTGGCGGGAAATTTTCCCCGCTAAATCTAGCGGAAAATTTTCCCCGCTAAATCTAGCGGAAAATTTTCCCCGCTAAATCTGGCGGGAAATTTTCCCCGCTAAATCTAGCGGAAAATTTTCCCCGCTAAATCTAGCGGAAAATTTTCCCCCGCTAAATCTAGCGGGAAATTTTCCCCGCTAAATCTAGCGGAAAATTTTCCCACTAAATTTAGCGGGGAAAATCCTCCCCCCTCCTCGAGGTCACGTGACCCCCAGGCCACGTGACCCCCCTCTCCGAGGTCACGTGACCCCCCCCCCCGTGCCTCCCCCTCCTCCTCAAGAGCTGCGCTCTAATTCGGCGTTACAGGGAGTTGTAAACGGCTTTCACTCTTTTTTTTTAATAACGTTTTTTTTTTTTTTGTTTTTTTTAATAACGTGACATCGAACAACAACCAATATATAAAATAGCGGGCGCGATAAACCTAAAGTTTCTTGATGTATTTTGTGTTCGTTTTACAAGTATACATATGCGTCGATGCACAAAGCAGGTGGTGGCGTAGCACTGAAATGAGCGACCCTTGGAAGCGAATGGCGGGGCAGTCCTCGCTCGAGGCGCGTTTTTTGCGCCTTCGCAAAACAATGGTTGGAGAAGCGCGAAGTGCGAACTTTGTGCAGGGGCTTTATCTATCAGGGCGAAGTCAGCGAAGTGGAAAAGCGTGGAGCCAGCCGAACCAGCACAGCAAGCAACGACAAAACACAACATTCGTGCGACACCGAAGTCGTAGTCTGGACGGGACTAATGGCCGGCGTTCGTCCAAGTCTCTCTTTGCAAAGTGCCCTTGTGTTCGATTCACTCGCGGGATTAGGGCTCTGCATTTGCAAGAACCACCCGGTTAATGTTTTAGTTAGCCAATGAGTTCCTAAACTTCGCTGATTAAAGACAAGCTCACGATCAGAATTAATAATGTATTCTATCGATGCTCTCGACCTCTTCAGACGCTGTGCGAGCCGCACCCGTGGGTGATCTTGGAATCAAAAAGTTGTGGGTAAACCCTTCGAAGTGGAGCGTTGTGCGAATACTAAAGCCCGAAGACTTTGACTGAAATCTTTCGTACCTTTCGGGACACAGCACTTTTTTGGGGTGATGGAACGCAGAACAACTGAAAGAGCATACCTCAGCCGCGACAAAACTTTAATCGACTCTATACCGCCCATGAACTTGAAAAAACTTCGTATGCAACGAAATGATTGCACCGGTTGTAAATAAAACAGCTGCAACCTAATAGTTAACAGAAAAAAAAAGAAAGAGTGCTGAAATTTATTATCGGACACTCTTAGGGGCTGATTCAATAAGGTGGACTGCGATTTAATAAATTCAGAGAAATCAGGCTCAAGTGCATCGCATATAGAGCGTGAAAGGGATAGCCGTATTTTCTTTTATGTTTACGCACTCATTTTTTCTCCAATATCTGGCATTAATAATCCAGGAAGTATTCAAAATTTCCGGCATAAAGCATGCATGCGAACCGTCATTCCAGACGCAGCGCGAGCGCTTTTTTTTTTTTTTTTTGGAGAAGGGCCTATTTAGTTATCCAGAAGTCCGAAAGAAGGAACGACACTCACTAGCTGCTCGTGTGTGAATACAAGTTACATAATCTCCCACTTTAGAAAAAGCTAAGAAAAACATGCAGATAGACACCACTGGCAAGATGTTCGCGAGCTCACAACATTGTGGATTTCGCTGGACACTTAGGCCTGCACAAGCCGTGGCTGCACGGAGGAAACACTTGATTCCTCACGAGCCACTTGACAAATGTGACACAAAACATTCTTGTGGTAACCTTGTTTCTGCAAGTAAGCCTTCTTGCTTGGACCGATGGACAAATACAGGAGCATAAAATGAGAAGCAGATGCCTCTCAGCGCCTCTCAGCTGGTCCGTCATTCGAGAGGTTTGAGCGTAGAAATCAAGGTGGAAACAACAGATTTTTTTAATCAAATCAATCAAATATATTTAATTTAAATCAGATTTATTTTATATAAATAAGATTAATTTATTGTAAATAACTGTAGCTAAAAATAGTGATTCTTTACTATACCCGTTTTCACCTCAAGAAAAAAACTAGTTTTGCGCATTGTTCATGCGTGGCGCGAAGTAGTTCCTACGAGATTTGGTTGTCGGAGGACAAGGCGATGCTTTTGGCGTTTGGAACGTGTGCGTCTTGATCAGATATCCTATACCTAATCCAAAATTCACCTACACATATCTTAATTCTCCACATAAAGGGAGAAATTAGTAATGCTCCACGAGGAGCCGAACTTGTTGCACTATGGTTCTTGAGGTGAAAACAGGTATAGTAGATGCATTTTAACATGGCAGATTGATTTATCGATTCGTCCTATCGCTGACAACAATGTGGAAGAAATAATTCCTGTATATGTAGAGCACACTCTAATTAACAACTTTTTATTGCTGTAATCCCCGTCATGCTAGAAGAAAACAGCTTAATATTTTAATTCAAATTTAAAAAAAATTCATTTGATATTTTTTTTAGGTGTGGCTTCACTACAATATGACGTTACTTCCTTATAGTAATCGTCACTTCTTTCGTTTGCGTTATGATTTTTTTTTTTTTTGCAAGAGGACGTTACGTAGCTGACAAACGAAGTGGAAGGTAGAAATCAAGCTGAACGCTCCTATATGCTCCTAAGAGCACTTCTGTTTGCTCGTGCTCAGCCTTATATGTCCGATTTAAGTCCCGGTTCAATTAAATTAACTTGATTTTTATTCTCGACCCTGGTAGAAACCACCACAATTTCTCCGGAACGAGAGCCCACCGGAGGCGGAACTGACATGTCCCGAGATTCACAGCGTTTACGGGAGGATGTAGGCGAGGAGGTTAGATGAGGGGCGGCTTCAGAAGAGGTCGCCTTGCGGAGGCTAGCCTCGTGACGTCTTGCCACTTCTTCGGAGAAAAACGATCAACGAAAACCTGTAGATATGGCGATTACCGCAATCAAACGAGTCAACGTAAAGAACATTGAGGTGTCTCTGCACGTGACCCTCGTCTGCAACCTGACTCGCCCCTTTTCTTTTTTTTTTCATTAAAGTTCACTCATTCTTACCGAGGAGTTGCATGGCTTGAGTCTCACTCGTTCGCTGCCTCTCTAGACTCACTCAAGCCCAGGTCTAGCGTTTAGAGCATCGCATCAGCTGACCCATAGGCCAACGCGCTGTTAACAAACAAGCCCACACGAGGTTGGGCAAAGGCGCAGTTCTAACACGAGGTGTGGGCACTGCGCGTGCGCTGGAACCAGATTCGCGTAAAGTGGAGCGTCTGTGCATGCGCGACGTCAGCGCCGTCTGTTTGTGTATTCGCAACTTTCAGTGATGGTGGTACCGCGGTGTGAGAATCGCGCTCCCTAGCTCCTAGATGATCGGCTACATAAGAAAGGTGCTTGCCTGCATCATTTTGAGGTGAGAAAAATAAAGTGAGTCTCTAATACTGCTCACATATAGCAAAATTATAATTACTTACGCGTCGCAGACCCAGCCTCGTGCTGCTGTTCTACGGCAATCATCCAGATCATGGCCATTTTGATAGGTGCCTGTGCGCCCCCTATAGGTCGTGAAAGCTGCGAATAGAAGACCCTGCTCGCGAGCGGGAAAAATGGCCGGCATTTTACTTTGGCGCGTTTGATTACATAAAGAAAACCCTAGAGAAAATCAGCACTTCAAACAACCTCCTTCTAGCCGGCTCGCGTCAATACGGCCGACTGCAGCCTACTGACAAACCAAGAAGCTCGATTAGGTCTATACTTCCGGTCAAGTTGACTCTCCATGAAATGCGATACTATGAAAACATTGAGTGGCCCTCACAGCGGCCACGTGCCAACAGTTGCTCCTCAGAAGCTTTCCCAGTTTAGCGACCTCGGACGAAGGCCGTCCTGCGTCCTTCAGAAACCTGGAGGGCGGCAGGGGACTTTCCCCGCTGTCTACGTCCTCTTGAGCGCGCTTCTGGAAACGGACGGCGTGTGTAGGTCTCCAACCAAGCGGTTCGGTCCGAGTTCCAGCGACGACGCGCCAAGATCTCCGAGGGCTAATCGAAACAGCTCATGTCTTCCCATTACACCTGAGCGAGGACGCGGGATGTGGAATTTCTCGAACCGGAAGCCTTCGCAGACACTTCCTGGCGTCTCGGAGGCGGCGGTTAGTGGCAGTAGCATGGCACCCCGGCTTCGCTGGGGGAGGCCCCCGGTGCTTCCCTGTCGTCGTTGCGGAGAGAAAGCAAAAAGGCGCTGCAATTGGCTGTGGCGAAGCATCGTGCTCCGAGGGACCACCCAAGCCATCCATCTCGAGCGGCGCTCGTCCCGAAACAGCAGGAAGGCCCACCTCTCCCCCGGCCCCAACTAATCTCCCAACACCCCCGGTTGCATCACCGCTCTCTCTCTTCCCGGAATGGACAACGCGGGCAAATGATTCAATAATGAATGCCCTCATGAAGCCCTTCCCGTGTTTGCCCAAGGAGCGCCTGCCCCAGACTCCCGTTAGGTCTCGACCTTCCCCGGCGTGGCTGCCCCGCTGCCCGATCTCCGCCCCGAACAACCGGGTTCCTTTTGGACGCTTTTTGTCTTCGACGAGCGTTGTCTTTGTCGGTCGCACATGAGCCGAGAAATGGCAGCGGCCCGATTAGCTGGCGTTCTCTTTGGCGCGCCTGTCTCCTGGTGCGGGGGCTTCCCAGAACGGGGCGCTATAGATTTTCGGGGCCTTCGTCCGACGTTTGCTATTATTATCGGCTTGCCGGACCGAAGCTCTGCGTTTCGGGGAGGGCGGGGCCCACCGTTATCCTGCCTGCGTACGCGGATGCCGCGCGAGAGGCCTTACTTTAGCTTGCCTTTTACTCAATGGGCGCTCACTCCCGCGACCCGGTTCTTTGGCGTCGCTTATTCTGTCCGTCTTTGACTAAATTATTCGGCAGTCGTGCGCGTATGGAATAGGATTTTCTGAGGTTTTCATTCTGCAACCACATAAAGGAGTGAGTAACTTGCTTGGACGCCGAAATGGAATACACCACTCGTAGAGGACAAACAACTAAACACCAAAGCACCAAACCAATGTGAATCTGCACAGACGCCCCTAAAAGATTCAAACATTCAGGAATGGGCAAAATACTTGAAAAAATATATCGAAATCCAAATACAAGACACTTCGACACTAATACATTTTATTGCAGATACAATTATACTTTTAGAAAAGCATTTAGATACGAATACAACTAGAGTATTTCATCATGTTTAAATACTTTTACAGATACATTTTGCTCCCGTAGTCGGACATCTTAAATTTAAATTTAACCCCGGGTAAAAAAAGGGGGAAAAAAACAGACTGTGTGCCTAAATAAAGAGTGGAGCCTACATACAACAAGAATCAAACGCTTAAAAGTTGCAAATATAAAAATAGAAGTTGTTTGTCTTAAGAGAGGCATGTACAACACCAGGAAACACTCTGTATTTAGTACGAGTTTAATCTGAAAGGCTAAATCGAAAAAATAAAGCTTTTTCAAACGTGATTAATACCACGTCATTTGGTAGACATCTATCAACCAAAAAGTCAATAATTTTACCCACCCCGTTCATTCCATGTTCTACTCTTTCTTTTTTTTTCCGTGTTTATTATGAGTAAGCGCAGCAAGTTAATGCTCTTTTCATGTGACTCCCACCGCGAAGAGTGCATAATATCGCATTTGATTGTTAAAAAACAGCGCCCAAATTTTTATTTCGGCAGTTTCGTTTCGGCCTGAGTCAGGCCTTCTTGGACTGCCTCAGGCCTAAACGTCGACTCACTAGATGCTTTAAAACACCAACAACGTTGAAGTGCGACTTTATTACTTTATGTACTTCGGCGTCCTACGCTATATTCTCTTTGTATATATACTTGGTATTTCTTGGCGCTTTAAACTTTATTCCCTGTGACCGACAGCGTAGACCCGAAGACAGAGAGAGCTCCCAAGACGCGGCCCCCAGCACGGGGTCGGAGGAACCATCGCCACCCGCCGCAACTGAAGGCCCATAGGCCTCCCGTCTTGCGTAATTTAGGGCGTCACGGCTGTTACGGAAAGAATTCTTCGAACCCCAAGTCGCCCAAGTCGGACGAGGAGCAGCAACAGCCATGCGGCTCCCGACTCGGGGAAGATCGACGACGTGGTCCCCCGCTTTTGGCCTTCGACGCCCTCTGTTGGTGTAATTGGCTTCCCGCGCGCTCTTTGGCGGAATACCGCACTGGCTTCCGATTGTGCGACCTGTCGACGACCCCGATTTGGTTTGGCGGTGCCGAATGCTCCTCGGAGGTCGATTTTAGGCCGAGTCGCGAAAACGCGGAACCTAAACGTCGAGGCGCTTAAAGAGGTCGTACGTGAGACGTTGGGTTTAATTTTACAGCGAAGCTGTGTATGACTCGTTAGTTGGTTTTTCTTTTTTTGTGCCCGTCGACAGAACAGTAGTTGACTGATAAAATAACCGACAGAACACCCACGGGCGCGCCTTATCACCGTTCGCGCGAGCCTTATCTCTTATCATCTGGTTTTGACACTCGTTTCAATAAGAAAACCACAAAACAAGTATCAAAACCAAGCGATAGATGATGAGCACGTAGCGCTACCCGCATGCGTTGCTCGGTAAAGATTTCGGTTGCATAAGCTGGCGCGGCGAACGGCAGTGTATGAAGTCTTTCATATATAAAAACGTTTTGGTACATTGCATTTACTTACCTATCTTTCGTTTACAAACATAAACTGCCGCTTGCGTCGCTATGGGACTTCTGATCGAACCGTCTTTGCAACCCTGTTGATCTTGCTTATGTCAAAAGTGCTAGAAAACATAAACGCTACACGGACAACAAAGCTGGAGATTTAACGAGCGCCTTCGGCTGTACAATATTACATCTCGCAGGAGGCAAGTTGGTTTACAAGAATACTCGAAACATTTTAGCAGATCTCGCAGTCCTTTCGTTCTTCTGGCGCTCACCTGGAGAATTGGTGGTTAAACGTTTCATAAACATTTTACGCAGCGGTGTTAAGGTGGCCTTTGTTCATTCCTTTCATAAACCAGAAGTTCTCTGGGACGTAAGAGACTGGAGCACCACCTGGCTGGCGACGTTTGCCCAAAAATGGGTCTATATTGCAGTGTGCAATCGTTGCAGGTGATACCACAGCTTCGCTGTCCACCAAGGTCCAACCACATTCACAGCGTAAATTAGAACCTGCATTTTTTTTTTCGGCGCCGTTAATGATATATAAAGAGTTCGAGGCGCAGGGGAAGTGCATGAAATGACACAGAAAGAAGAGCAAAAACTAGATTACCATTTGCATTCGCCACGAGCTACACCCTTCCCACGTAGCACCGTTCGGGAACAGATGCATTTCTATAGGTATCTGTATCTGTATTCCAGAATTCTTTTTCGCCGTTTTTGCAGAAGTATTTCAGGGTTAGCCCGTTGTATAAAAGACAAAAGTTATTCCAGTATCTGTATTGTGGGCCTTAAAAACAAGGTACCACAGTATTTGTATTCCCGAATACTTTTTGGAGTTATCTCTGCCCAGCCCTGTTCTAGAAACAGTTTGAGTAAATAAAGTGCCTGTGCAGACCATTCAAACAGATGTGTTTACCTCCCGAGATAGGAAATTCTCATTCACTATGAACGGTGTAATGTAAAACAAAGGTAGAACTAATAGAAAACACAGTGGGGCTCGTGCCGGGTTCGTGCCTGGTTCGGCGTGATTCGGGCCGAGTTCGGGTTGTATTCTATGGCGAAAACAGCAATCGGGCCATGGGGCCGGGTTTGGGCTAAATTTGTTTTACAGCGAAGCTGTATATGACTCGGTGGTTGGATGTTTTCGTGTCGTCGTCCTCACGGAAAAAAAAATAAGAAGAAAACCTTCAGCGATTAAAGCGAGAAGTGCATACATCACGCGCTGGTGGCTGGCACCGTGCCAGTCACCAGCGCTGGAACCCCTACCCTCCCCCCCCCCCCTACTCACGGATGACCGCGATCGGTGAGAACACCACTCCGGACGAGCCAGCTCTCTCTCTTACTATATATCCCCTCTCGTACCCCCACTTTTCTCCCCCACCCTTAACCCAAAGAGAGTCAGTGACAAAAGCGCCGCGTGCGCATACACGATAGACTCTCAGTTCCCCCCCCCCCCCCATTCTTCACCTACAACGCGTACACACACATTCGCTTCAATAAAGAACAAGCACAAAACAAGCATCCGAATCACGTAATTGATGAGAAGGCGCTCCTACAAAATAACGCAAAGCACATAGCGCTCACCGGAAACGTTTCCCGATAAAGATTACTGTTGCGCAAGCAGCCGCGGCGACGGCAGCTTGAGACGTGGGGAGTGACGTCAGCAGCACCGCTATGAGTAGGCCACGCATACCTATAAGCAGTGTGAATACGAGGAGCGGCAAAAGGAAAAGAAACGGCAATACGACCAGCGGTGGCGTGCTGCGACCAGCGGCGAAATTTGGCATAGTGCTGTGGGCAATCGTTCATGCTGATACCACAGCTTCGCCGGCCAACCATCTTCACAGCGTGGATTGGAGCCCCAATTTTTTCGCCGGGTCGGGCTCGGGCTTAGTTTGGAAAGCCCACTCCGGGTCGGGCCGGGTTCGGGCCAAGGCTTTATCGTGCCGGGTCGGGTCGTGCCTAAACTTCCGACCCGATCTGATCTCTTGATTGCGCATGCACAGAATTTCTGCGCACTTGCGCAGAAGTTTTGTGCTTGCGCAATGTGACGCACCACACTGTTTGAGGGACCCAAAGCATGGCGGCCCTTATTTTAATATTCTCTCATATTTTTTGTGGGATATGAAAAAAGGATACTGTAATCGCTGCTCTTGCTACGCTGATTCTCGGCGAAATGCGTTAGCATTTAGCATTCCAACTTCGCAACGGTCCGCATACTGTTGTCTTCGAAGAGGCAATCTTTCCACCCGGGTGTCTGTGGTTTCGCCCCCGCAGGGTGCACCTCCGAAAGCAGGTGTTTGAAGAGTGGCGTCTCCACGGACCCCGAGCCCCGCAGGGGGCACCTGCACCTTAGGTACTAGGTGCTTAGTGAGTAGCGTCACCACGGACCCCAGCCACGTGGGCCGCCATACCCACACGCAGGCGGCACCTACTTTAGTAGGTGCTTGGTGAGTGTGCGTCACTATACGAACCCCGAGCCATCTGGGTTCGCCCGCCCACGCCTGGCTGTGCGTGGCTTAACCCGTGTCCGGGGAAAAGGGGATCCTGGTGGTTGAGCTGAGCCCGGGGTATGTTTGGACCCTTCGGGGCACCCCGGGCGAGGCAATATACCACTTCGGCCCCTGCTTCTCATAGACGGGTGTCCTGGCTTGGCCCGACCAGGATGATTCAGTGCAGTCGCCTTTTCTACCCTCTTCTTCCTTCTTTCACTTTTCCTTCCACCTCTTTCTCTTTTATTCCACACTGCCTTCCTTTTTCACCTTCTTAGGCGGCAAGGGCCAACCTTGGGTGGAAACAGGTCCCTTCCCTGCAACCATACTCGGGTATAGTGCCCGGACAGCACTGGTAGAGTAATTGTGTCAGCCAAGCCTTTCTTGCTATGGCACATTACCTACCTTCTTGTTGGGCTCCGTGGTTTGAGCCCACGGAGCCCAAATTCAGTGCACCCGGGCACTGAATTTCTTTCCCCTCTTTATGGGTTCCAAACAAAAGAAAACATTGATCGGGCCCTGAAGAGGGTCCGTACCAAAATAAAAGACCACCCCACAAAACGTCTTGAATTCTTAAAATTCCCAAAGTTCCTCGTACTTGACTCAGAGGGCAAAAAGCCACTTGCAAGGCGTGTCAGAAATACTTGAAAGTATTATTGGAATTAATTTGAATGCCAAAAAGATGGCATCGGGTGACCTTCTTGTTGACAATAATGCAAAACAACAAAGTGAAGCTCTCCTAGCTTTGAACTCCGTCGCAGATTACAAAGTTAGCGTAACACCTCATCGCAAGCTAAACACCGTACAGGGAGCTATTTCTAAAAATGACTTGCTTGAAACCTCTGAGGCAGAGATCGTTGAGAGCCTTTCTGGTCAAGGGGTTGTAGCTGCGCGCCACATCATTAGCCGCCGAGACGGTGCTGAACGGAAAACCAAACACGTCATCCTGACCTTTTATTCGACCACACTACCAGAAACTCTGAAGGCAGGCTACCTGCAGTGCCGTGTACGGACCTATGTGCTGAACCCTCAGAGGTGCTTCAAGTGCCAACGGTCTGGCCATGGCTCAAGGAGCTGTCGGGGAGCCGACACTTGCGCCAAGTGCTCCAGCAGAGAGCATGTTGCTGACACCTGTGGTAACAATCCGGAAGGTCCCAACTGTGACGGTCCTCACCCGGCATACTCTCACTTCTGTTCATTGTGGAAGCAAGAGAAGGAAGTCCTTACTCTAAAGGCAAATGAAAACATTTCCTACCATAAAGCAAAAAAACTTTTCCTTTCTTGGCAAAAGGCGCATATGCCGAGGTCGTGCGTAGGGGGCCTGCACGGCCAGTAATGGCATCGGCGGGAACCCAGACGTCTCCGCACGATCTGCGGGTTTCGTCGGAGTCCCCACCCAAACCCACGGGAACGGTGCCAACGGCACCATGTCCCAAGCCCAGGGAGGGTGATGTCCCGCCAGCATCCACCCCAGAGCAGGGGATGCCACCCCCCCCCCCCTGCCTCTGTGCTCCCCCGAGGCCGGGGCCAGCCACCTCGAACCACTGCCCCGAGGAAGCCCGGTGAGACATCGAGGCAGTTGGCCCCTAAGGGTCAGCTGACGGCATCACCGGAAGAGCCCATGGAAAAAAGTGGGCTCAGATCCGACAACGAGGCTATCCTCTCGGGATCGGAGTCCTCCCTTGCTGCTTCCACTAGCTCTAGTGGGAAGCAGAATGATTGAGCGGAAAAGAAAAGTTTAAAGTTTATTTTAATTTTCGCACTGCTATGAGTAAACAGTTTGGTATCATGCAGTGGAACTGTCGCGGCCTTCTTCGTTATATTGGTAACGTCAATATTTTTCACGATGAGCTTCGTCCTGTGGCACTATGTTTAAGGAGACTTATCTGATTGACAAACACACACAGGCCTTACATCGTCACCAGATTTTTAGGAAGGACCGCCTTTCTCCTAACCCTTTCGGTGGTGTCGCAGTAGTAGTGCAGAGCGGGGTTGTGTGTGCTCAGGTTGCTCTACAAACGCCGCTCGAGGACGTGGCAGTTCGCGTTCTCTTTGACCACCTCATCACCCTCGTATCTCTTTACCTGCCACCCAACGTTGTGCTGCAGCTCCACGAGCTGCAAGGACTCATAGATCAGCTGCCTAAGTCTTGTTTAATTCTAGATAGTTTTAACGTCTACCACCCTTTGTGGGGAAGTTTTCGTCAGGATTCCCGTGGTGGAGTTAGAACGATTTCTATTATCCTCCGGGCTCTGTCTTCTGAATAAAAAGGAGCCAACGTTTTTAGTGCTGCTCATAACACCTTCAGATCAACAGACCTTTCCATATCATCACCAGCTTTACTTCCGTGCTTTTCATGGAAGGTTTTAGATAATCCATTTGGTAGCTATAATTTCTCCATAATTTTAGAAAGCTCAATATCCCTTCCTTCATTTTCAACCCGCCTTCCAAAGTGAAAGTTAGAGAAGGCTGACTGGGCTCTTTATGGTTTAAATGCTGTACTGGATCCGTCACTCTTTCGTAGTATGTTCCACTAGGAGGCGATAATGTTTTTCACCGAATGTCTGATTAATGCTACTGCATCTTTTATTCCGCAAACATCCAGCCTCCTACCCCGGAGATTCAAACCCGTGGTGGAATGAGGACTGCACAGTCACTCACAGGAAACAGAAACCAGGCATGGGGTATGTTTCGCCGTTATCCTACTTCCTTTAACCTGGTGGAAGTTTTTTTTTTTTTTTTTTAAATGTAGGGTTAAGGCATGTTATGTTGGACACGGAAACAGGTGAAGAGGACATCATGGAAAAAATATATATCTTCTCTAAATAGCTTTGTTCCAGCTAAAGAAGTGTGGAATCGCCTGCGGAATGTCCGAGGAGATTACCAATCTTTCCGAACTCCTCTGTTTTCTTCCCCCTCTGCAACGCTCAAAGATTATGGAAATGTTCTCGGGGAGCATTTCCAGCTTATTAGTAGCTTCTCTAATTTTTTCGAAAAATTCAAGAAGTTACAGCCGGGTGCTGAAAAGCAGCCCATCTCGATGTTGGAGGGTGGTTCATATTTTTACAATATACCGTTCACAATGTGCGAACTCAAGGTCGCTCTTGGTGCAGAGAAGCAGACTGCACCAGGGCCAGAAAGTCTCCACTATGAAATGTTGAGGAAACTGTCCTCTGAATCTATGAAAGGTCTGCTAATTAACTTTCTTTTAATCATCTATGGGAATTCGCTGCCTTTCCTCGTTGCTGAAAACATTCCCTCATAATCCCTTTTTTGAAACCTGGGAGTGGACGGGTCTTCCTCTACTCCTACGAGTTATCGTCCCATCGCATCGCACTCACGAGCTGCTTTGGGAAGACTTATGAGCGGCTTCTCAATCGTCGTCTTGTCTATTTTCTAGAGACTAAGAACTTTTTTGGCGTAAACCAGTGTGGCTTTCGAGAGGGACGAGCGGCCACAGATCATTTGGTTCGCTTGGAAGCTGTTATACGGGGGGGGGGGGGGGGGGGGGCATTTGTGTACCGGCAGCATTGTGTCTCGGTGGTTTTTTTTTATTTACAAAAAGCATATGATACCACGGGGAGGTACGGTACTCTTCGTGACTTGTACAACTGTGGTGTGCGGGGCCGCATGCTTCAGTGCATACAGAGCTTTCTGTGCGTAAGAACTTTTCAAGTCCGACTGGGCTCCACACTGTCTGATGTTTTCACTCAAGAAAATGGTGTCCCACAAGGAGGAGTGCTGAGCGTTAGCCTCTTTTATGTTAAGATTAACAGTCTAGCAAAGGTCATGCCATCATCAGTATCTTACTATTTATATTGGATGATGTGCTGATATCTGTGCCTTCCTGTAACCTCTCCAGTTGTGAACGGTAGGTGCAACTTACAATCAATAGAATGTGTAGGTGGGCAGGTGAAAATGGCTTCAAATTTTCTCCTGAAAAAACAGTGTGCGTTCCTTTTTCGTTGCGCCGGGGATCGTCTCTTGATCCTTCCTTGAATCTTAATAGCATTGAAACATCGGTCCAGCAAGAACACAATCTTTTTGGTGTGATCTTTGACAAGAAGCTTACCTTTGTGTCCCATCTGAAGGATTTGAAACGGAAAGGCTTGATGTCATCAAGCATCCTAAAGGTGCTGTCGCATATGTCGTGGCGTTCTGATAGGCGCTGTCTTCTACGACTGTATAACTCCTTAGTTCGATCCCGGCTCGACTATGGTGCAGTTGTATATGGGTCGGCGCGGCCATCTGCTCTTAAGATGCTTGACCCGAATACACCATCTTGGACTACGACTTGCTACAGGTGCATTTCGCACATCTCCTGTGAGGAGTTTGTATGCCGATACGCATCAAATGTCTCTCGAGAAACAGACGCAGTACCTCAGCGTCTCTTATGCTTGCAAAGTATTTTCAAATCCAAAACATCCCTCCTACAGTGCCCTTCATACTTGCAGAAGTTCACAACTTCTTGAAAACAAGCCGAGCATTGTTAGATTATTAAGTCAACGTGTGATGGGTGCCGAGTCACGTTGGGATTTTGGGTAATGAAGAGGTGGATAAATTGGCGATGTCTGCCCGAGGCTCATCAATAACATCCAATGGCTTACCCCACCAAGATTTGAAACCACTTCTGAGGAAATCTATTTTTCACAAATGGCAGCTGGAATGGAATACAGAGAGCAACAACAAACTCCACATTATCAAGCCCGTTTCGGGCGTTTGGGAGAGCTCTATAACGGAACGTCATGTGGAGGTTCTTCCGTGACGAAGAATAGTTCACTCCCGTTTGACACAACAGTATCTGCTTCGTGGTGAAGATGTTACACAGTGTGAACATTGTGGAGAGCTTCTGATTATGTTACACATTTTTTGGCATTGTTCGTCCCATCAACCACTCCGTCAATCATGTTTTCCAGACCTTTTAGAGATCGCCTTCCATTTCATCCCTCGTTTTTGCTTGGCAATAAACCTTTAGTTCCTCTCAGCCGCGTTTCAGACTCTTTAAAACAAACTGGATATTTCTACCATTTGTAAATTTGTAGCCTTAAAGTAATTTTTGTTATAGTGTGCTAGTAATCATCATCATTATCATCATCATCATCGGAGATTTCGCACAAACGGCGTCGTCGTTGCGCCTCTGTTTTACGTTGTCGCGTACTTTGTACCGCCGCCACGGCCGCTCGATCCCCTCCTTGCCGCTCCCGCGTAGCGCGGTTGGAAGCGTGCCGGGAGATTTTTCTCTTTACGCAAGAGGGAAAGTGGACGTAACGTGCGAACGAAGGGAGCAAAAAGCAAGGCGGGAACCGCGCCGCGGACTCACCAATCAAGTCCAGTCCAGTCGAAACCGCGACCGTACAAACGAAAGGCGACTGCATGCACCCGAGCCATAAAGTCTAAAGCATTTATATAAAATAAACTTAACGAAATGGGGACATGGACTCGTCTGAGCACTGTATCTCCATCGGCACTGCGATAGCAACCGTCGAGGTGCTAGCGCCGTCGTTTGCCGCGCGCGCCGCGTCGACTTTCCGACGTTCCCGAAGCCGTCTCACTCGTACCGCCACGGACATGACGGTCTGATCGATGGCTGATTAGACGCCCTTTCCGATGAGATGCGTTGCCTGTATTTCCTTTGTTTCTTGGTGAGTATGAACCGAGGTATTAAAATATTAGATTTTTCGCGACATTTGTTTGAATTGTCTCCAACATATGTTCTACAAAATTGACAAAATTGACATTAAGATTATCGCGTTAGTACATCAGTCATAAGAAACAGCGCCCTGAAATTTTTGCCAATGCCCGAAATTACCGCCAGTCGCTGCGGGCCCACATCCACGCCTCGCGCATGCGCGGCGCCAACTCAAGGCCAAGACAAGTTGGCCTATTTGACGAGTTGGTCTTCGACAATCCTGGTCTTCGACGAGTTGACCTTCGACGAATTTCGACAAGTTCGCCGGATTCCACTCTATGGGTGGCAGTGATTTATTCTCCGAATGCTCTCTGGGAAATTAGTTATGTGGACAAATTTTTTATTTGTAAAAGGTTCAACAGAAGTGGGTCACTGCAAGTCAGGTTCGGCGCATTTAGCACCCACCGTACGCCAAGTGACTGTTTTCCGATCACAGAAAGAAATCTTGCGAGATTTAAAATATTAAAAAAAATTATTAAAAAGTTTAGAAGACAATGAAGTGAAAATTCAGTCTACGGCTTTTGACTGACCCGAGAGTTCTAAAGGTTAATTTCATTTTCAAAGAATCTCATATTGGAATGCTGAATTAATAGCCGTTTAAACGTGGTCACGCTGAAGCACAAAACGTTGCGCCGTTCCTTATTGTCTTTTTTAAGGTGCAAAACCACACCGTACATGCCGTATGCAGAGCGCAAGTTTCGCTCTAGCGCAGGGGTTGCGACGATGTCAGAACGTCCAGCTCTTAGTTCGTCTGCTCTGCAAGGGTTGCGACGATGTCAGAATGCCGACCCAAAACAATGGAAGACGAAGGCTGCAAATGGATCAACAGTCTCTTCGCAAACAAAACACCAACGATTGTCGGTGGCAATTTCAACGCCAGTCACCTGATATGGGGATATAAAACAAACAATCGACGAGAAATATTCCTCAAGCACATGTGCACGACACACGACCTCGTGCTACTTAACAACAAAGGTTCACCGACCCGACAAGGATATCCCAATATTCTTCGCAAGCCGACACGTCACCTGTCCTAACATTGGCCACCAAAGGGATCCGAACGTAAGGCGCACCCACCCGAATCCATGGGCAGAGACTATCTCCCAACTCATATCCACGTACATATTCAAACAACACCACGCAGGAAGACCCACTTCATTAAATGGGACAACCTTCGAAACGCCATGGCCACCCTAACCGACCCGAGCCTAACCCACAAGATTCAGACAGCACTCAGCCAAGCCAGGGGAACTTACAACATTAAAGAAGACATCCCGACCCCAGACCTCCATCGCTTAAACCTATTAGCAAGCCGGCTTCAAGCCCTGCAACGCTACCTCAAGAAGCACGAAAAGCCACTACGAGTCAAGCTCAACCTAGCCACAGCCAAGGCCAGACGCTACATACTGGAACTAAGCCGACAGAGGTGGAAGTCTCACTGCGTGCGACTCATGCAACGAGTAAAAGAACCTAAATAAAGTATGGCGAACCAAAGGCATCGCGGGTAAAACAAAAGTCACAGGTACCGGCAGCAATCTAGCACTCAGTCTAGGCGTCTTGGAAGAAGAGGTAGCTGAACTTGCAGGTCAGACCTTCTTCCCGCAACCAACAACAACACCGCCAGCGGACTGCTACGAGCCTAGCAAGATCGAGGAACTGACCGATGAGGATCTCCCATTCATCATGGGGCAACTCCAGGCTGCTCTCGCCACAGCCATGAATAACACTGCACCGGGGCCGGATCGGGTTGCAGTTGCGGCGCTTCGCAACCTCCCAAAAAATGAAACCACCGGCCTCCTGGACTGAATCAACCGCATCTGGGTAGAGGTCACCATCCCGACAGAATGACAAACATGACATGTCCTTCCGATCCTAAGACCAAAAAAGATCCCACCAGAAATTGGAAATCTCTGATGGGATCTTTTCCCATCTTTCTCACGTCTAATATCTGCGAGGTAATGGAAAGAATGGTCTTGGCCCGAACCACCTGGATGCTCGAAACACAACGGAAACTGCACCCGATGCAGACAGGGTTTCGTTCCGATCTCTCGACCCCGGACAGCCTGGCACTTATTCACATAGACATGACCGCAGATCCCACAAATGCATGTCCGAGAACGACGTTCGCCATCGACATAAAGAAAACATTCGAGACGTTACCACACGCCACAGTCATCCGCGCAGCGGAAAGAAGAGGACTACGTAGACACATTCTGAACTTCATTAAGTCGTTCGTGAAAGAAAGACAGTTTCAAATAATCATCTTTAACGCAAAGGGAACACCACGCCTAACAACGTGGGAGCTCCCCAAGGAGGAGTCATATCCCGTACTTTATGGCAGTGGCAGACCTAATTGCCTTCGAGCTCGAAGAGATCGAAGACTACGGTAGTATTCACTATGTACACTGACGATATTACCTTGAAGGCCTGCGTGACATTCCGTTTTTCGCCAAAGCGGCGTGACATTGCGTTTCTAATATGTGCGTGTTTGCGTTTGTTTGTTTTTGTCTACACCTTTGATTAGGCGGTTCGTACTAACGATGAAACGGAATATAGTTGTCGGATTTTGGGGGAAATATTATGTTACTAAGAAAATGGCACGTTTACGCAAAATACAAAAAACAAACAAAAAAAACTTGCACTTAATTTAAGAAATCAAGAAATTAGAGCATTTATTACATTTGACTTTTAAATGCGATAGCGTTTTGGGCCTAAATCATTTCAGGCTTGACGGTAGCAAAAGCTATAATATAAAAAAGCGAACTCCATGCGCTTGTTTAGTGCAAGAGTAGTTCAGGGCAGCATGCTCGCGCTTGTACGTTCCGCTTCGCTCGCATTTATGGTGAAATCAAATAGTTTTACAGGTAAAGTATTAGGTGAAACAAAGTTTGCCGTCTCCATATGTGCAATGCCTTCAGTTTTCACGTGAATGCACACTCGTTTATCATCATTGTTCCGTTTATAGTTAAGCTGCGATTCAGCTCGTTCTCCTTTGTGTGCTACATGCATTAGAGACCAAGGTAACCCAGGACAGGAGCAAGCTATTTCGCGGATTGCAAAAGACCTATGCTACTGGCCATGTGTGTCACAATCAACACATAATATTTACAAATTCACATCTAGTCGCTCGCGTAGGTGAACGATGTTGTTTGTCAAGAACAATTCCGACTGTATGAAATATTGTGTCAAAAGCTCGCTGTCAGCACTCGCTCTGTCGCAAACCTTTGGCAGCCAGTGAAGGTTTTCTTTCACCCTAAAGTTAGAGTATTTTCTATTGTTCTATTGTAAGCGATGAGGATACAACTTACACAAAGCCTGAAAGTAGTAAGATACTATGAACATTCAAATCTTACAGCCTGAGCAGTATGTACACGAGCTTTAGCTTTCGATTCACCCTTATGTTTTGACGTGCTCAAGGCTAGAGTAAAACGTAGCGCTGTTTCAGTGTTCATCAGCGTGCGATGTGCGAACTTACATCATATTTTATACAACGTCACACTCCAGCCTTTTCATATTTTTATTTTTTTGCAGACCGCTAGTCCGCACAAATTACCAAATTTAGACTGCCACACTGCTTAAACTTTGTGCAATATCTATCCACAGAACCAGTATATTTGACTGGTCAGTCATTTCATTTATCACTGCACTCGTAGTAAAATTAACTCTGATCCTGTTAATCTGTGAGTGATTTTTAACCCTGGCATTATGTTGGTTATGCATTTAGGGATCATACTTCGGTATCAGTCCTATACTTTGGGTTTACCGAACTCAATATCTACAGCTGAATCATTTCTTTTTCCCAATCGCATGGTTTTTGGTGAAAATCAACGCCCCAGTGACCTAAATTAGACACCTGACAAAAATAAGCTACTTTATTTGTTTTAATTCTTGTGGTACTTAATTCCTCAATCTACAATTTCAGAAAGCCACGTCTATCAAGTCATCTCGTTTTTTTTTTCTGGAAATCCAAAAAGAGCCAAACACATGCACGACAAAACGGGTGGCCCGTCATATAAATCTGACCATATTGAAATACGTATGTGCAATTGACCTCCAAAATTTTCGGTGGGCTAATTAAGCACCGGCAATCTCACATTTTTCGACGCGCCGGTTGTTTTGGCGGGCATGTGTCTCGCCATTAGTTCAGGATGATTTGCGCGTTTTGTTCTGACCACATTTGTTGGAGACGTGAGATCAGAACGTAGGCAACTGCCCGCTTTGCACGAGACCTGGTGCAGCCGTAGGCGTGCCCATTGATCTCTATGACTATTTGCTGGATCGCGTTTGCCCGCTCCGCGAACGCGGCCACGGTCGGCCATCCTTTTAGTAGCGTTATAATATCTCTAGCCACACCATAGTAGTATGGTGGCGCAACCTGCCGCCCGCTAGATAGGGTACACGTTTTCCACCCACAGCTGAAGAGTCACGGCGCGACTTCGTGGAAACCTTGAGAAAAAAATTAATATGTTTCACCGAACGTAATTCTGCGCGCCAGGATAGCCGCAAAACGCTGAATGCTTACCGATGGTAAGTTCTTGTCTTTTCGCGATTGGGGTGATTTGAACAGCCCGCCGCACAACATGACGACATAGTGGACCCTCCTCTGTCACATCCATAAAACACGAAATATCACCCACGGTACAGTGTACTAGACCCACGGCTATTTTTTTGGCAGCCTGCCGCCACACCGCTGTCCGCCATATTACTATGATGGCTAGAGATAATATAACTCTACCGAAAAGATGGCTGACCATGGCCACATTCCTGTGCATAGGCAGAGCTGAGCAAACATGATTCAGCTTATAGCCATCGAGATCAGTGGGCGTACCTCAGAAAGCTCGCGCAGAGAAAGACAATTGAAAGGCCGGTGATGTAAACGTCTATGGAAAAATACCACACTGTATCGAAGCGCCACCACACTCAATTTATTGCATTGCTGTATATGCCTGGAAGGCGGTCCCATCGCCGTCTATTGGTTCAGAATCACACTAGCCAAGGATGGGCATGGCCTCCGAGATCTTTCGCGCGCTCTGCTTATGCGGAGCGAAAATTCGTCTACGTCTTGGACAGGGGTTGCGATGTTGTCAGAACGCCGAGCTCTTATAGGAGGATTGAAAAATATAGTGGGTAGACCTCAAGGCATCTAGCATTGACGTCCACCCTCTATCCTTCCAGTCAAAGCCAGTCAGAACTCGGCGTCGTTCCGACGTCACCGCAACCCCTGTGCAAGAAGCAGACGACTTTCTCTCCGCATAGGGTCGATCATCCAACATGCAACTTAGGGGGAACGGTGGCCGGCATATCATTTTTGAATGCGAGCGCGAGCGGATGTGCAGTCATCAGCTCCATTGGGACGGTTTTAGCGGCCCGGCCAGGCCCGGCTGGGCTGCGGTGCCAAGGAAGACGCAGCGTGTATACTGATTACCTGACTATTCTGCCGCCCCTGCTGGCTGGTTTGCGGTGCTAAACACCTTGTTTTTGCAGGCTGATGTTCGAGGCCGCCCGTACCGAGTCGAGGACTTCCGGGCACCCTGCAGCATTTGGTAATGCTCCTCGAAGTCACCGCTTTGGGGAATACCAGATGAACCACGTCTGTGGCTGTGACTTTCAAGTCACTCGAGGGTAAGCGGAAGGCCCTCGCCGCCGGCGACCTCGTCGTCAAGGGGCGGCGACGCCTCGTTATCGACACGGGAAACCAAGACATCCATCTCAAACTTAACTGGCTACTGTTCCTGACGAAGATGTGAGGGAGGCGCTGGCACCGTACGGCAAGGGAACCGAAGTGGGCAAAGAGAAGTGGCGGGTGGAAGGCATTACGGGCTGCGCGTCGTTGACGCGAACGGCTGTAATGCGTCTCAAGCCTGGGCTTACACTGGGCGACCTGCCGCATCAGTTGCGCGTCGCCAGAGGGCTGGCGCTCGTCATGTCGCCTGGCATGGTGCTGCTCTGCCTGCGCTGCCAGCGGATCGGTCACATTCGCCGCGACTGCCGCGTGCCCAAGTGTTAGTCCTGCCACCGTTTTGGCCACGGCGCTGACTAATGTGTGAGGACTTACGCAGCGTCCGCAGGTTCCCGAGGTGGCGAGACAAACACCGAGCTTGTCATGGACGAGGCAGACGCGGAGAAAGTCGCCGCGAGTGCCGCTACCACTACCAAAGACAATGAAGAGAGGACTAAGAAGGGCAGCGACAGACTGGCGCCCGCAGAGTTGCCGAAGATTGCGGAGGCCACGCCAGTTGCCGTGGCCGTGGAGGGAGGAGGACAAGGTGATAGCCGCCGAGCTAACGACGTCCTCTGAGACGCAACTAAGCATCGACGTGGATATGGCTGACACTGGTGCTCTAGCCACGAAACGACCACGGGAACTCGATTCAGATTCGGACTCGGACGCGGCTAAGGTTGGCGGTGACTCGAACCCGGAGGAGACGCTTGTGGAGACGGTGCCCACAAGGCGGAAACAGCCTCGACCTGCACCGATTTCTGTTTACGAACCTACAGGACAGGGCAAGCCGACCGGCTGACGCGGTTATGAACCGGTACCTAATGCGGTTCTCTAGACGAGGTGAGTCTCTGACATGTGAGAGCGTATATTTATGTGGGAAAGCTGAAGTTGTCGACACTTAACATTCGAGGCATTGCCTCGCATCACAAGCAATATCAGGTTAAGAGGCTCCTAATCGACAAAGGTATAGATGTCCTCGCAATTCAGGAGACCAAAGTTGGAAGTGAAGAAGGGACCGCATGCCTACTGGCTTCTTTCTTGCACTCTTTCGAAGTGTGCGTGTCGCGGGCAAATGGTATGTCCGGGGGTTTGTTGTTGTTACGCAAATATTTGAACGCACAAGTTCAATCAGTTATAGTCAAGAATGTTCGTTGACTCGCCATTTACGACTTAGTATTTCTAATATAGAGTATCGTAATATAAATGTACGTACATGCCCCAAATGACATTAACGAAAGAAAACTGCTTTTTTCAGAGCGTTGACCTATATTTAGATTGCCAACGTAAAGTTGTCTTATTAGGAGATTTTAACCGCGTTTGTGACGCACGGGACCGATCCAAAATTACACGGCAAAGCGACAGTAGTACAATTATTTTAAACTAGTTGACTATGGAATACAGTTTGCAGGATGTTGCGACTTACCAAAGAACCAACGATAATTTAAGGTGCATACATGAACAGTCCTCGTGTCAAGCCCGTCTTGATAGAGCTTACATGTCAATTGAAATTTTAACCGGATACGTGGACTATATTGTGCTGCAGGTATTTTTCTTTTTCTGATCATGCGCTAGTTTTTTTATTGTCGGTAGTTACAATGGAAAACCCCGGTTTTGTTGGGACCAGTGGAAAATGAATAATAACTTTCTTAAGGACGAAGTTTTCACTGAGACAGTAAATCAATTATGATGTAAAATCCACCATGTAGAGGCGATCGCCTGCGAAAGGTGAGAATGGTTTAAGCGCGAAGTTAAATTTAGTGCAATAGAAGGGTCTAGCACGCCTGCTTACTAAAAAAAAAAAAACGGACGGAGAGACGATTTTTACCGACTATGCAAACTCCAAAATGAACATCCAGGCGTGCTTTTAGAACAGATTAAGACAATGAAGAGTACAATAGCGAACTTAGAGGTGGAAAGTTTTAAAGGAACCATCGTTCGGGCCCGAGCCGCTAAATACATTCTAAGGCTAAGGGAGCATCCCACCAAACGGGCATTACGTGCAGAGGTTAAGCATATAAGAGGGGGAAAAAAAGAACATAGCCGAAATAGAATAAAATGGCTTGCCAAGTAGTCACCCGGAGGGTATAGAATTAGAATTTATTGAATATTATAGTAATCTTTTTCAGCGACCTAGTATAGTAATGCCCGGTCTCGAAGAAAAGATAACAAGAAAAAATAGAAGAACCGATAAGTGTCGCAGAGATTGAGCAGGCGACCGATGAACTGACAACACAGAAAGCTCCAGGTCCTGGTTAATTAACTGCAGCATTTTACAAACAATATACACGATATTGCTGCGCGTCTGCATGACATAATAGTCGAGGCTAGCGAGGCAGAAACGTTACCGTCTTCCTTTCTAAACACAAATATTGTCCTTATTTCTGAAGTCAATGATTCACAAAAATTAAGAAATGTTAGGAACTACAGACCCATTGATTTAGGTAACGCCGGCTATAAGTTATTAATAAAAGTCCCCGCTCGACGGCTACAGAATAATATTTGCGACATGTCGTAGGGGATCACCAGACCTGTAGCATCCGAGATATATGCATTTTAACGAAAGTGCACTTTGCGAAAAGTGTATTAGAGTTCTGCGGTGCTGAGCTTGATCAGGTTGCCATCCTCCAGATTCATCTAAAGAAAGCAATTGACCGGGTGTAGCATATCGTCCTGTATAAAGTATTAGATCATGTACGAGTGGGCAGACTTATAAGAAAATATTTTTCCAATGGCATATACAACACAGATTATAATTAACGTGAAACCAACATCGCGGATTTCTGTGGATTTGTCAGTTAAACAGGGCTGCCCGCTATCACCATTGTTGTTTAGTATTTATTTAGAACCTTTTTGTCGAGCTATATTAAACAATAAAAGTATTCATGGGTTTTCATTACAAAATATAGAGGTCAAACTCCAATCCTATGCGGCTGATGTCGCCATATTTTTTTGTGAAAGATAAGGGTAGCATCACAGTAGCGCTCCGTAAAGTGCAGGCCTATATTGCGAGCTTACGGGTTCAGCCGTCAATTGGCAAAACTGCAGCGGCTTATGGCATAAAACATGGGCCACAAAGCCCGATGTTTTTGAAAACATAAATTTTACGTCGACACCGCCAAAGTACCTAGGCGTTCCTCTGCAACATTATAAGAGATCAAACGCATACTGGTCATCGGAAGCGCGGAAAACACGCGAAGCAGTTGCCAAATGGAAAGGAGGGGATCTGTCTATTTTTACGCGCTACCGAAATATTTTTTAATCGCTAAATTTTGGTAGGTGCTTCAAGTGCTGGCGTGTGCTAGAGTGAATATTCAAAACTTGTATCGTGTTTTTGCAGTTTTCATCTGGAGATCGGGATGGGAGAGAATTCGTCGCGACAATTTGTTTCGTCGCGTCAGTAAAGGAGGGCTATCGTTATTTCACGTGTTTGTTAGGCAGACTGTATCCCGTGTTATGTTTCTTAGGGAGCAAAGCCACCCTTTTCTTTGGAAGGTAATTCAAACGACACTTGCAGATAAAATCCCGTCTGTTGTTTCTTCATGTAGACCCGAGCAGAGGAAACTCAGCCGTCTTCTTGAGAAGTGGTCGAAGCATGTCGTTTTTTGTCTGTGTGCTTTTCTCTTCAATACTTGTCGACTGTCCCACCCAAGCCCTTAACGCGTGACTTCATTGAAAGTGTTTTTCCTGAACGGTTATATCGTTCCATGTTCCATGCATGCCCAGGGCGTAATGTGTTATCTAGATTTAAAAAAGATTATCGTTGTCCCTTCCAATAAAATATTTTTTATCTGTTACACTCCAATCACCCCCTGTCAGCAGACTTGTACACGTTACTGAAAAAAAGTAACCGATTACAATTACAATTACTTCACTGTAAAATGTAACCGATTACAATTACAATTACAGCCTCAAAAAAGTAATCGAAAAATTACTCTGAAGTAATCGATTACTTCCCACGTTACTTTTCATTCAACTTTTTTTTTATTACGGTAGCATAATTCTTGGAGTCTCGCGCTCAGTTGTTCCGAAAAAAAAAAAGAAAGCCTTCACCGTTTTGTTTAGAGCTGAGTGAGTGACGCCAACACACCCAATCCCTCTCGTGAAAAAATAAATAAAATAAAATAAAAAGAGCGCTGTTTAAATACATTACTCACAAGAAGCTGGATAAGGTCATTTTTCATACCCAGACGTAGTCTCCGGTGTACCAAAAAAAAATGTAGCCAGGAAACGAAGCATAGTGAAGTGGCCTACTAATCCTCGAGGTCCCGTGCTAAGTGGTTTCGAAAAAGAAAAAAAAATTGACCGTTGCCCAGAGCTGATGCCCAGAGCTGCAGACTGACTCCAGCACATTTAACCCTCCCCCCCTCCCCCTCCCCCAAAAAAAAAAATATATAATAAAAATTAAGAAGAGACTTGTATTGGGTCATTTTGTAATTGATTACAGCAAAAAAGATAATTAAATTACAAGCATCGTTACTCCTTAAAGGAAGTAATTGAAGCGTTACAAAATTACAGTAAAATGTAACTGATTACAAGTAATCAATTACTTGTAACGCGTTACGTACAAGTCTGCCTGTCAGCACTAGGCTCGAGGGGAAAAATATCTACGTATCGTGGGGCGTTGACTGCTTTTTGTGCAAAAACCCTGAAACTATTGAACTTGTTTTTCTCGACTGCTGGGACGCTTTCACTTTCTAGGATCTCCTCCAGCGAACTAAAAAAACAAAATACTTGCCTTTAACCCCATACGGCATTAGGTTTCTTCCCCTGGAAAAAAGGAGTTGAAATCCATGTCGATCTAGTTGTGCTCCTGGGCCTGCATGCCATATGGAGAAGTAGAATTGTTGTGAGTCATGCCGATGTGGACACCCGACCCGTACGTATGCATTTCATAGAATCTGTCTGCAGACTAAAATCTGTGCACGCCACATTAGATTGTGCGCCTGACTGCGTGTCAATTCTCAAGATACTTGAGACCTTGAAAGAATTTTAAATTTTACGTCCGCGCATTCGCGATCTCCGCGAAGTGAATTTAACAGTGTGATCCTCTTGTTTGTACATGTCCAAACCGGCAATAATGAAAAATAAAGAAATCGGTGGCCGAATGGACTAGCGCACACCAGTTCGGAGCTCGTGGAGCGAAAACTCGCGCTGCAGAACCCAGGGATCCTGCGAATACTTTGGTCCTAATCCAATCCTCACCCACTACCCCCCCCCCCCCCGTTTCGATCTGGATGAGCATCGTACCGGCGTGCGGTCGTGTATCACTGCTGTGTGGTGCACGTTAAAGACCATAACCTAGCTGTTGCACTGCACTGCCTAAATCTCTGATCTGCAGCTGATACACTAGTCTTCTATTAGGGCTAACTTCCGGCTGTATAAACATACACACAACACAATTATTAACATGCCACATTACTGATCGGCAGTGTCAGAGCTTAGAAAATAGAATGAGGAGCATCCAGAAAGCAAATACCGCCGTTCACGCATGAGTTAGATCCGCGAAAATATTCACTTCTAATTGCGCATCTGCAGTTGTGTTCCCTCGTCTATTAGTAACACTCTGACGCCATGTTTTGAGGCTCTGACAATTTTGTTCGGTTGTTGTTTTGCATTAATCATGTTTAAAAGAATAGGACGGCCCGTCGACTCCGGAGTCCTGTCTCTGATCAGATATTTAAATGCGACAAATGTCAGACAATACAGATAATAAAATAGTTATTTGATAACTCCACAGAATTCATAGTCTAAACGCAATGAGCATCACCTGATGTGGAAACGAATTTGATATTTTTAATCTTTAAATAATGACAATATTGCAATCTACTGTATGTATTATTCAATACCTTGTGGCTCTTGTTGCTGTTGCTGTTACTGCCGTGGTTTCCACGTGTTTTGCTGGTGTATGTTTCTGGTGCGAATTTGAATTGGGTGTCTTCGTAGTTTTTGAATATTATGTAACAGTAAAGCACGTGAGGACTGTGGTTCTGAATGCTTGCCATGGCACTCGCATCTATTCGCCAATGTGACCACGCGGGGGCGCCAGCGAGAGAATAGGACCGTACTCCTATGGGACGGTACTCCCTCTCCCCCTTCGCGTGGATATCACCTGACCCTGAACAATAGAAGGACTAGAAGGTTCGCTTTTGATTGGCCACTGAGCTCCGGCGCCGAAAAGGAATCCACGATACCGGGGAAGACGGGGCTTACCTGTTGGGACTTTGAACCGAGAGGACGACCGCTGGCATGGGGTGATCCTGAAACACGATCCGCTTTGGGGTGACTCTTCCCTTGGCTCCTCTGTGGCCGACCGTCCGAACGCAGGACGTTTCCGCATCAAGGGCGGCCGCCAGCGATACCACTCTTGTTATAATAAACGCAGTAACCCATACCAACGTGACTGGTATTTGGCTTGCACGCTTCGACATGACGAACCCGCTTCCGTGGTAGAGCGTCACGCCGCGAGAGTTGGGACTCCGGAGGCCTAAGCCTAATAGGAGAATCTCATATGCTTTATGCTGTGTCTGTCTATAATTGGTTCCCAGAGCTTTTTTTGCTTCCATGCGCCAATGTATATTTTTAAATTGTTAAACTAATTTTTTGTTCCTTGTATAATCGTTTTTTTTTTGTGTATGACCTTTTATAATTAATTTTTTTTCTGTTCATTTGCTGTGCTCTTCGTGAAGCGCCACTGTTGCCGGTTTTGGGGAGGCGGCCAAGGACTCGTCAAGCTCCATTTACGCAGCTTTGTTTCTCCGTCTCATTTCATCATGTTCATGGTGAAAAATAATTTATGAGTTTTAGTAGATCGTTTTCTCTTTCCGCTTCGCTCCGAGCCTGCCCAACTGCGCATGCGCAGGCGGCTATGCTCAAACTCAAAGCTAATAAAACTCGCTTTAAACGTCTGCCCTTCGGGCACACTCCCTGAAGTATCGAAATAATTACTTCACGAAACAGTTAAGAAACGCGTCAATAGCACACTATCTTCACGATAAATACCAAACATGTTGGCGGGTTCAGGCGGCCGACTTCTATGATGAGGGTGTCGAAAAACTTCTGCCACAACATGACAAATATCTGAAGAGCATAGGAGGAAATACATCAAAACGTAAATCACGAATTTATTAAACATAAGCATTTTGCCAACAATGTTGCACAAGTATCTTGGTTCAAAACGGACCTTGCTTGCTGGACTCACCTAGTACACGCAGAGTAGTGCAATCTTGGCGCCACCTCGCGGGCGCTCTCCTGTGACGTAGCGAGTGCGATTCGAGCAGACGACGCGCTAAGCAACCCCAAATGTTGCAGTTATGTTAGTTCCCATCTGTGCCGATTAATCAGCGTTTATTTGTATAAAAAAAGGCTTGACGTTCGTATGAGCTTTTTTTCTACTAAATAAAGTGTACCGCCAAGCCGCTTTAGATGTAGACAAACTTCAAAATGTTCAGAAGCAAGACCACGACCGGGGCTTGACATGACAGCTTTCGCGGGGTGCGTCACGGTGTCTTTGATTCTTGTTCTGTGGGATCTGTGCTGGCTCCTGTAAAAAAAAGTTTGTTTTGCAGTCACCAGACTGCAGCATTGGCGGTAACGCGTTACAGGTAACGGCGTTACCGTAACGCGTTACTTTTTTTAAACAGTAACGTGTAACGTAATTACGTTACTTATTTCTAGTAGCGGGTAACGTAGTTACGTTACTCATCGTATCTTCCCAAAACCTGAAAAAAGTACACTTACATTTTTTTTCGCTTTTTTTTGTGTAGTTATTGCATGTATTCTACATGCTTTCAGAAATTTGCCTGTTTTCTCCCAAGGCAAAAAATTGGGGCTCCAATCCACGCTGTGAAGGTGGTTGGTCAGCGAAGCTGTGGTATCACCTGCAACGATTGCCTACTGCACTATACGAAATGCCGCCGCCGGTCGCAGCACGCCGCCGCTGGTCGTATTGCCGTTTCTTTTCCCTTTGCCGCTCCTAGTATTCACGCTGCTCCTCGGGAGTCCTAACTATGCGTGGCCTATTCATCGCGGTGCTGCAGCAACAATGAAATCAGTTGCTATACTCCGTTTCATCTTACGTTTAAGCGCAGCGGATGTTACGAGCCATCGGAGCCAATCGGAGGCCGTGTGAGTGTCACGTGACCTTAGAGAGGGGGCACAGCGACGCGCGGAAAGCGTATCACGGGCCACGTCCACAGAACGGGATTGGCTAAGATAGCTCGTAGCATCCGCTGCGTCCGGACGTAAGGTGAAACGGGGTATTCGCGACTCCAACTAACTATAGGTGGCGCCACTCATTTTCCAAAATGGCGGTTATAGTGAGGGTCGGAGATGCGTGCCGCTGTTGAGCCTGTCTAGTGTGCTGGCTTTACTGAGCGACACAAATTATTTCTGGTAATACGAGGAAGCTAGGGTGTTATGGGCGCAGGTCACCTCTTTATCCTGAAAACAAGAACGGTGTTTAGCGTAATATTTACGCAAGGATGCGCGTTTTAATTCTGGAGCGAAACCGAAACTAACCTCTATTTTGGATTTAATTTCTCGGTATAGGTCTTAATTTCGGATTCTTTCATACCTCAAGATGTGTCTCACATCGTAATTATTTAGTTAGAGAAGTTGTTCGCGGAAACTTTATTTTGTGACATACATGTCCGATCCAGGCTGATATTTGTAGTTGTTGAAAAAATCAGTGCTGATATTTGTGCGTTCTCGCTGCCTTTTCTCGCTCAGATAATTGTCATGGGAAATAATGAACTGCGGGCCTTTTAATGGGTTTTTGGGTCTTTAGATGATTAATTGGTTTAACATTATTCCCAGCACAGGAATAAGAGAATTCTAATTTTTACAAATGTCCACAAAACGTATAAATTAATAAACGCTGTTCTCACTGCAACAACCCAAAGACGGAATCCGAGTCAGATAGCTGAAGTGTGTGTGTGTGTGTGTTTTATAGCAACGCGTGACGCATAGGACTTTATATTACATCCAGTGTTTGACTGTTTGTCTATCTTGATAACGATGTCAGAGTTTTTCATATGCTAAAAAGAAAACAAAATTATACCTTTCTGGATAGACTAATATGGTTAAATGGCGTATTTTCGTGATCTTGGCGTTAATTGGGGGCATACATTGCCGCGATTGGTATTAATAATAATATTAAAATTCAGCTATTGTAATACGTAATTTTTCAAGCGTTGCTTATGATCTAATTTCAAACGCGCGAACAAATATGACAACCAAAAGTGTGCTAATTATCATCACTGGTGCCAATTGCAGCATTTTTAATTACCAAGTAATAAAATAAAAATAGTCTAAAGTCAATGAAAACATTCTAGCTATTGTGAGAAATCCATGTAAAATTACATTAATTGTGGTTAAAGTATATTTTTCTATCAAAGTCGCGACTTTTGACAATCAGCAAAACGTAAATCGCCGCCAATATTCTTCCAAACCAAATGCCCAAAAGATTAAAAAAAAATTAAATTATTAATTTTTTATAACATTTAGTTACTTTCATTTTTACGCTCCGTCGTTTTTTCCAATCTCAGCCTTTCCAGTTCGAAGGAACGCCTACTTGCTTGCACGTCTGATAACTGCAGCACGTTTCGTTGGCGTTGGAAGCCGGTGAAACAGTAGTGAGTTTTAGCATTGCGTATACGAGCGAACGCAAGTGCTGTGTGTTTGCGTTAGCTTTGCGTGTTCCTCACTGCGCGTGCGCGGAGCCCAAAATTGCGGTCTTGGATGGCGCATGGCGATGAGGCGCACGCACAACGTGGGACTTGCAACTCTAACGCAAACGCACACCGCTTGCGTTTGCTTCTATGCGCAATACTAAAACTCTCCAGTAAGGTACAATCCCATACCGGCTGCAGCACTACGTTGGGACAGTGAAGAGCGTTGTTTGCATTCGGAAATGACATTTCGCGAGCCATGATCGCGAGCAGTTCCGCCGTGCCCGCTGAGCAGGAGAATCGGGGGACCCTCACTAGAGCGCTTCCCGTTTCCGCCGCGGGAGGGCGAGCGTCGAGCTGGAGACGCGAATAGGCGGGTTCTTCTTTTATATATGAAAAGCTAGTAACGTCACTCCCCACGTCGCAAGCTGCCGTCGCCGCGGCAGCTTGGGCACCAGTAATCTTCACCTGGAACGTATGCGGTGAGCGCTATGTGCTTCGCATCGTTTTCAGGAGCTCCTTACTATTCATTATATGGTTAGGATGCTTGTTTTGTGCTTATTCTTTATTGAAACGAATGTTGTGCTCTATGTTGTATGCGTGGTGTTTGTACTTTTTCGCTTCCATTTCTGAAGTCTTTTTTTTTCTTGTGAGAACGCGGACGCGAAAACACACGCGGGGAGAAGGAACGTGCTTCGCATTGTTCGCAGGCGCCGTTATTATCCATTATGCGGTTTGCACTTCACACGAAGGACTTCGAATGACGTCAACCCCTTTCGAAGCAGCTGCAAACCTAATCTTTACCGGAACGCGTGGAAGGGTGTTCCTATTGTTCACACGCGCCTTATCATCCATCATGTGGTTTTGATGCTTGTTTTGTGGTTTTCTTTATTGAAACGGATACTGAGCTGTATGCTGTATGCCTGATTTCAAAGGAGATATGCTGTTTTGCCTTCAAGTGTTCGCCGGGAGTTTTTTGCTTACAACGACGACGCGAAAATTTCCTTGGCTGGTAGAGGTAAATAGCTTTGCTGTAAACGAACACCTAGTTCCCTGTCAGTTCTTTTCACTAGTATAAGCAGTGTTATCCGGAATCGCGATGAACTGTCATCAGTTATTGACGCGTCATCTAGTGACGTTGTTTTAACTGAAACATGGCTTTCGAGTGTGGTGCGCGACTATGAATTTTTTTATTCTGAGAGTTATAGGTTTTCTCGTCCTGATAGGGTTGATAGACGTGGTGGCGGGGTTTTAATCGCAATAGACAATAACCTTGAATGCTATCATGTAGACATTGCTACCTCACTGGAACTGCTATACGTACGTTTGCGGTGTGCCCACATAAATGTTGTGTGTGCGTGATATCGTCCTCCCAATGCGACTGCAGATTTATGCTCCAGGTTACATGATGCTTTAAATATAATTTTTTTTTGGTTTCCTGTTGCGCCCATTTAATCATGGGTGATTTCAACCTACCCCTTATTGATTGGTCTGGTGCTTTCCCGACAGCTACTTGGAATGCGGCCGTGTACTCAGATTTTCTTGATCTCTGTTCTGAATTTTCTTTTTCACAACTTGTTAGTAAGCCAACTCGAATTACCGATACTACAGCTACTGTATTGGATTTAATTATCTCCACTGACCCTAGTCTCGCCTCGTCCATAACCCTCTTACCAGGAATTAGCAATCATTGCATTCTACACTTCAACTTGCATACTCCAATGTGTGTCTCGAAAAGAACTACTAAGCAATTCCGTGATTATAGTAGGGCAAATTTCGACGCAATAAATAACGAGTTACCTGCCTTTCTGGGTGAGTTCCTGCTTTCTTTTTCAGAGCGTCCGGTTGAAACTAAGTGGAACTTGTTTAAAAATAAAATAAACTCTCTAATTACTTTATTGATTTCATGTAGGTCTTTTGTTTCTAAACCCCAATATCCTTGGTTTGATGTCGCACTGAAACGTCTTTCTAAGAAGAAGAAACGTTTTTTTCGCGCTGCGAAGTCATCTGCCCTTGCTGCTCGTTGGGATGCTTACAAAAAAGTTGCGGATACTTATAAGACAGCTGTGAAAGAGGCCAAAACTTTTTTTATTGTAACCCTACGTTCCATGTTATCTAATGGCACTAAACAAGTATGTAATGTTGTGAACGGCTCAAAAATACTGTTCTCTCACTGACAGGGGTTAACGGTGTAGATATTCCAAGCGATAACTGTGCATCTGTACTAAATTATATTTTTGTTAAAGCGTTTTCTAGTGATGTTGAATCTGATTGCCCCACTTATCATTTTTAACAAATTCCTTCCAATGGATCCGCTTCTTTTTGATTATGACGGGATTGTCAAACTAATCGATGATCTAAAAATGTCCTCGTCGTGTGGTGTTAATAACATAAGCTCTAAATTTGTTAAAAGTACACAAAAGTTACATTTCAGTTTTTCTTATAAAAATATTTGAAGAATCACTTGACTTGGGCATTTTACCAAACGATTGGAAAATAGGAAAGGTGGTTCCGCTTCATAAATCAGGTAGCAAACATAGCCCTCTTAACTATCGCCCCGTTTCATTAACCAGCACGCCCTGTAAAGTTTTAGAGCACCTAATTTATTCTAATTTAGTTAATTTCTTAGATTCCAATTCTTTTTTTTTCTTTTTCACCCTCGCAACATGGTTTTCGGAAATATCTGTCCTGCGAAACTCAACTTCTTACTTTCCCTAATGACATTTTCTCCACCCTTGACCGTGGATCTCAGGTTGATTGCGTCTTTCTCGACTTTTGCAAAGCCTCTGACAAAGTATCTTACAAACTATTGTTTTTTAAGCTTGATAAACTTAATATTTATTCCGAAGTTTTGTCCTGGATTAAATGTTTTCTAACTAATCGGTCACAGTTTGTTACTACAAATGAAGAAAATTCTTGCCTCAGTCCTGTTACCTCCAGTTGTTCGCCTCAGCGTGTCCAGTTTTGGGACCCCTTCTGTTTTTTGTTTTTTTATTAATGACTTGCCAATGTGTGTATCATCCCATATTAGCTTATTCGCAGATGACTGTTAAATATATTGTGGTAATTATTAGCGAATCCGATCAGGCACTTCTTCAGGCTGACTTATGCGCGGTTTCGGAATGGTGCAACTTATGACAAATGACTCTCAATAATAATAAATGTAAAACTATGAGGGTGTCTCATCGTAACATGTCACCATCAACATACTCAATTTGTAAAACTCAACTTACATCTGTAACCTCATTCAAGTATCTTGGTGTTCACATCACTTCTAACCTATCAGGGAAAACTCATTCTGATCATATAATCCGTAACGCTAATTCGATGCTTCGACGTTTAAAAATAAACTTTTTTTTAACCCCTATGTCACTAAAATTATTATGCACAATACTCTAATACGTTCAAAGCTGGAATATGCCGCAGCAATCTGGGATCCCGGTCACTCAACACTTGGTAACAAATAGTGAAGCACTGCAGAATCGCGCCGCACGTTTCGTAGTCTGTAACTATCTTCGCTCCGCAAATGTTTGATCTATAAAACCCACCCTGTCCCTACGTCTTCTATTTTCACGCCGTAAAATATCTCGTTTATGCCTCTTTCATACAGTTGATCATTCCAACGCTTCTCTGAAAGACAAATTATTCATTAGCCTCTCTTTCATTACTCCCCGAATCGATCACAGTCTTAAAGTTGACATACCTCATTGTGAAACTTCAACTTACATCGACTCTTTCATCCCCAGAACGTAATCTGAATGGAACCACTTTCCCGCATGATTAATCACTATTTCATCAATTGTTTTTTTTAGAAAAGCATTAAGTATTTATTTTTGCTGAGATTATGCCGGACTAACTTTTATAACCAAGTTGCCTTGTTTGTTTGAATTTTTTACTTAACATTATATGCCCACCCCATCTGTAATGCCCCTGGGCCCCTAGGGCATTGAAATAAATAAATAAATAAGAGACCAGTAGTCAGAGAACATGATGAAACCAACAGGGTACATGAAGTCGCTTTCAATCAAGCTCTCTAGGCACGCGAGTGCTTCTCAAGTTTGGATTGCCCATTTTCAGCTTGATGACCCATTCTTTCCTCAGCCTTCTGTACTTCGGATATTTAAAGAAAAAAATTACACCCCGTTCACCGCGGTGGGTGTTCTATTGTGGTAAAGCGCTGGATATTCTATTTTCATTATCCAGCGTTTTAGTACTGGGGTAGCGATTAGTTGACCACCATCCAGGCGCTTCGGCACTACGACATCATAAGTGTTTGCTTAGCACGACCACGCGTGCCGCGTCTTCAAGCTATTATAAAATGTCAAACGAAAAATATCACTCCATCAAATAACATAACTCGTGAAGCAGATTTTTCCGCCTGGTCACACTCTTGCGACCTCTTAAAACTGGGTTCCTTAAAACCTCTTACAACTAGAGGACACACTGGCGCCATCTATTGGGTAGCAGTGTAAACTTGGCGGTCCGGCATAATTTCTATTTCTCCCGCGCATTATCCTTTCTTTCTTGGTTTGAAAAACTTCAGTCAACGTTATAAACGAGCTTTTCTTATAGGTATTACGCACATTTGACCTCGGAAATTCCGCAAAACCTTCGCTCTTGTGAAATGCAGTTCCAGGGTCACCGCATAGATGGCGCCAGAATGCCAGTGTGCTCCCTCGTCCTAAGAAATTTTAAGAAGTTTTAACAGATCTCGTCTCTCTCGGTCGTACTCGGTTGCAAGAGTATGAACGGGCCTTAACCCAAACGTCGCATGAAGCGGCGGACGAGCCCCGAGGAGGAGTCTGCGCCGTCTCCTGGACCTTTCCTATCCGTTACGTCACAAACGGTGATGATGATAGCCAGAGAAGCACACCCTGTAGGGTCTGACAGCAGCACCATTTTGATACGAGACTCGGCAAGAAACTGGATTCCTTAGCCAAACGTCGGTAGCTGACCTCGGGCTTTTAATAGGACCCCTACCAAGTTTTTGTAATACAAAATAAGCACTGCTTCCGCGCGACGAAATGGTGCCTAACTTAGCATGACGACCAGACAGTACGCTTCAAGGAAGACATGTGGCCAGCCCCTATAAGAACACTTTTTTCCCCTTTTAATCTAAGGGATAAGAACAATAATTAAAATACCATTCAGAGGCGTTTCACGCGGCTATATGTTGCCCCAATCAAGCGAAAGAAACGCAACCCTTTCTTTATATATTTTTGTTTTATTTCTCACGACTATGGAAGTATATATCTAGCGAAACTCAAGCCGCCCACAAGAGAACCATTTTTCCCAACCTTCGTTTGCGGACTTGCTCCCATGATCCACGCTGCAAACACATGGAGTACACCCTACTCCCGGCATGCTCCGACCCACAAACTATGATGGGGTGTGGCGCATTTTACGATCTGCGGACATGTTTGAACTTTTCTTCCAGCACCCCCCGCGGAGCCACCAAACAAAAACAAGAAACAAAACAAAAACAAAAAGAATCAGCGAAGAGGCTCCGACAGGAAACGGAGGATCACCTTGAGGTACGGCGGAGTTTACGGCCTCTTTTGGCCCGCAGTTTTGACTAGAACGCGCCTAACTGGACTACCGGGGCTGCCTTACCTGTTTTAGCGCGCGCTACACCGGGCCCCAAATGTTTACGGGCAATATTTACACGGGCGGGCCGTTGTAGGGTCCACCATAAACGAGTCACCTGCGTCTATTACGAGTTTTCAGAGCCTCTTGATAGAGGCACATTTCAAGTTGCGTGTGGCACGACTAGAGCGAGAGGAATGCGGGTGTACCGCCGCCATCCATGCCGAGCAGTAGAGATATTTTCTTCCTTTAAAGACCGTTAAGAACTTGAAAGGGGCGGATAGTACGTGCGTTTAGGTTTTTGCAAGGCGTTGTTTACTAGACGGAAACAAGTATCACGACAAGTTTGGCTGTACCGAGCTTTAGGACACAAGCGAGCGCAAGTCTGAAAGCAAAAACGCATTCGTTACCATATTTTGTTTTAATTGTTTAGAAGGGTTTAACGAGCGGCTAGGTAGATCTGCGGGAATTTATTCCTCCTTCGGGCTCGTGTTCGCGGCACCAATCTTGTTCACTTTGCATCATCGAGGCGTGTTTTGTTGTGTTTTTTGTTGTTTTTGTTTTGCAATTAAATTTTTACATTTGCTTTCACTTTTGAAGCACAACTACTGATATTTATTTCCAAATACTTTGAGAAAATAGTGCAACTTTTAAGTTTTTATTTTTAATAGTATTGAACATCTACGCAATAAAGGTTTCAGTATTTGTTGTAAGCAAGTCGTGTTCCTATTATATTAATGGGGAGTGAGAAGATACGTAAGGATACACATTTTTTTTCTCAAAATGCCTTTTTGTTATAAATTTAAAATGCTGCAGCTCGGCCAAATATCGTGATTCAGCAACGAAATTTCAGAGCATATGTTAACTGAGGGTAGAAAATTAGTATACAAAATATTGGTGATGCAACTACAGCTGTTCCTTCATAAAGACCACACAAAAATAGTGAAATTTCAAAATTTGCTTTCTGCGGAATCTCTGACACAATATTTTACCATCGGCTTTCATATTATTTGTTTGTTTGTGTGTGTGTGTGTGCTCGTGTGTGTGTGGTATGTGTGTGCGCGTGCGGGCACGTGTGTGTGTGCGCGCATGCGTGGCAGCGTGTGTGTGTGCGCGCGCGCGTGTACGTGTGTTCGATACAATGGGATAGTTTCTTTACAAGGTCTGTTTAGTCTTGTAGTCAGATTGACCTGAAATTAAAAAATAAAATTTTCATTTTAGACACTCCCCAGGAACGTCACAATCTTTTTCTAAAGATTGTTATTTTGAAAGTGCTTTTTTTATTTTTTTATTTAGCAATTAGAAATACAACAAATTATTATTTTTTTCTTCTTATACAAGCGGGCGAAGATTAAATAAGGCTTCGAACAGAAAATGAAAAAAAAGTCAGTATTTGAAGCGAGTAACCACACTGTCGCGACTCGCAAGTATATATCCTGCGAGTGGCATGACCATACAGGAAACACAAACCCGGCTTGCAGGAGTGTCGCAACAGTCATCGCTCTAATCCTTACAAAACGAAGAGCGCGAGTGTGTGCATCCTGCTTATACGACACCACTTCGCTTGTTCGTATACCTTCTCTTAGCGGCGAAGCGAAAATGGCGACCGTAAATCTCCAGCGATATGGGCCATCGCGCTCAGCCGTTGCGAAACAGCTACCTTTCGCCGTCTCTGTTTTCTTGCGCGCGTTTCTTTTAGCTCCAAGTTTATGAGCGGCCGCGTGCACACGCATTCCGACGCCATCTCAAACAGGAAGTTGTATCCCATGCTCAGAACTGGCCGAGTCTTTTTCGAGAAGGACGAACCACACACCACGGCTGTATATGCTCCATCTCGAACCGAAGTCTATTATTCACTTACTTGGGGGTCGCAAGGGACGGAACGTTGATTCGGTGGGGCGGAACGGATATGCTGCGCATATGCGAAGTGTTCTTTGAAGGCAAACTAAAAAATATTGAGCTTCGTGCGACTCGAGCTTTCAGTGGAATATCCTCGCTTACGAATCGGCAAGCTCTGTTGCTCACTAAAATAAAAGTGCGCGCGCAGGACGCCCGCATACACCCAAGTACACTTTATGTTGGCCGACGCAGACTCCCCTTCGGTGTCTGAAAATGCAGTCGGTTGAAGCAACGCATCATGAACAATCCATGCGTTACGTGTCTATTTTGGGAACGGTGAACTTTTAGGTTCTGGGAAAATGGGCAGTTCCACGAGTCATACGCGCGTACGGGGTTGTATTTTATTCGTTCTTTCCCGCTCAACGTCGCCATTGCGCGTTGCCGCCATTCAAGCTTTGTGGCCACGCGAATGGAACCTTGTCGTCGCGTAAATGAGGCCTCGACTGGACACCATCGCGCGTACATGCAGTGCACCCCTGGGAGAGACGGCCCATTGCGAGAATTGAGCGAACCGCGCTGCATTCGTGGGCCGAGCCCTCGCTGTTCGAGGGTGGGTTTAGCAACCGGCCAGTCCCCGTGGACTCTTGTTGACGTTGCTGTCCGAGCGCGAACTTCCCGATTAAGGTCGCGTAAGATTTATCGCGTCGTTCTCTGCGCAGCGGCACCTCTCGAACGTCCCAGTTGCTCATCATTCTGCGGATGATGTGACCGGAAACACTCGAAACGGAAAACAAAAATCCTTCAAGACCGATTTTTTTTATTTTTTGCTTTTGTTCGAACGGAGTACGAGAACAATTTGACGTTGTTGTGTGTGTGATCTTTTTTTTTTTAGAATGTTTTACTTTGGTCGCAAGACAAGGGACCATATCTTGCGTGTTTATTCTTTCGTTTCTTGTGTATACTGTAGTTTTCAACTGCTGTTCTTCTTTCCCGGAAATATTTGATGGCGGAAACAAATAAATAAAATAATCCCGGAATATTTAATAAAAAGTCGATTGATAGTACACATTCCCTCACTGAGAAGAAATCTAAAAAATGGGCACTTGAAACTAAATTATAATTATGTTTGGTATGCCGTTATCGAGCGCGGCGCTCGAGTGTCATAATACGACCTAAACGTCCTACTTAGCCAATTACTAATTACCTGAAATGACTTCATGAACTTTGTTAAATATTCACCCTAGCTGGCATATTAGCTCATAGCAGTTCTTAAAAGAAAACAAAAATTATACTTCACGCTATTCAATGGCAATTTGACAGGTGAAGAGATTAAATACCGAAACTACGACGCGAAAAAAATTAAACGAAGACACTTAAGACTGCTTACGTGTAGGAATGCGAAAGCATTCCTTCACGCAGCGCATTCCTACAAGCCGCGCGCCACGTCTTCCTTTTTCACACGGCGCTCCGGCGGTGACATCACGCTCCCCCACTGCGCAGGCGCGGCGCCCCGCCGGCTCCACGGCAGCCGTGACGATGCATCTGCGTTGCTGCGCTTTTATTTGTGTTTTATTTCTGAGGCGCGTCCGCTTTGACCTTGGGCGCCCCGCAGGCTTCCGTGACGAAGCATCTGCGTAGCTGTGCTTTTGGCCAGTGGGAGTTCAGGTGCCCGTTTCGCTGCTACAGACAACGGCTACAGACAACGCCAGCTCCGCTCCATGGTACAGTTAATGCTTTGACATTCAAAGAGAAGAAAACAGGGATTAGTGAACGTTTTAAAGTCACGTGAGCGTCCACCGCTGGACCATAGGCGGGACGATGCGGCGGTCATATTCAATGTGCAAGCGTTTTTGGTTTCTTTTCTCGTTTTTTACGCACGCACGAACCAGTTATTTGGGCAGTATTATAAACAATTTCTTGGAACATATATCAGTGAAACTACTTATAGGATCACGCTAAGAAAATTACACAAGATAAGAAAACCAAACTAAAATTGCAATTGCCTCGAGAGTTCTCTCGAAATAATATTAAACATATGGTGTCCAATTTCGTGTTAAAAATAGTTTACGTAATGGCACAGTAACATAGCATAGAAGGCCGGTTCTTTAATTTCGTATCGAAGCATTTAACGTTTTTGCGTTTATTATTTCAGTATTTCAGCTGTAAAGATGAAAGAGATCGGCACAAATAATGTTTTCTCAGCTATAGATTTTGCTGTGCAAAGAGGGCGAAAGGAGGTGGCCTACCAGTCTACACTGAAAACTCTATCGTTGACACGACACTTCAAACAGAGTTGCGTTGCATGAACTATGCGCTTTACCGTGAGAAGCACATCCCGAAATCGAGCCGCTGTTACTGGCCTTTCTATAGTCGGTGACAGGTTAAGAATTAAGTGAGCTCCTCCCAGCTCTTTTCACTTTATCAGAGTGAACCCTGGAGAGGAGGCGACCTCCTCTCCAACGTTCACTCTGCTATAGTGGAAAGAGCTGGGAGGAGCTTCCCTGAACTCTTAACCTATCACCGACTATGGAGATGTCGCGAACCTTCTAAAGTTCGAGCTCGACCAGGTTCGACTTTTTTTCAACTTATATTGCATATATCGACAAAAGTTCGACTGAAGACCGACTATTACGCGAATGCGTGAAGATTGAGACAGAGCTAACGCCACCTGACGGAAGAGCATATATAAAAAAAAAACTAAGTCACAAAACAAAGTATAAAAGTTTGCTGTTTCATTATGTAAGCATTAGGAACCATTTCCAAAAATTTAAAATAAAATACTGTATAAATTATTTTTGTTCGTATTTTAAAATGTGTGTTGAAGTCGGGCAACACTGTTCAGGCGTCGAACTTAAAAATAAAAATTAAAGGCAGCAAAGTTTTGGGTGGAGGGGCAAAGAAGTTGGCTAGGTGCTACAGGTCGGTGTAATGAAGGTTACAGCCGCTGGTGACTCCGAACTCACGGAAGGACTGCAGTACGGTGACAGGAACCGACGGGGTGTTGAAAGGCTATAACTTCTCGTGCAACCGTTGTGATGAATTAACACAACCAGAATAACAAGAAACAGTACGGGTGCGTCTATGCATAGCTGGCAAAAAAGATCTATGACCTGTATTCACTGCCGGCCCTATACGAGGGTAGGTCAAAATATAGCTCACAAGCGAGATATACAACAACAAAAAAACTTTATGGAATTTTATTTATGTTGTTTAAAACACGAAACTGTGGTGAGAAAAGAAATAAACATGAAGTCGAAGCAAAAAGGAACAAGGTAAGACGTCTTGAACGCAGCTAAATCGTTTATTTTCTCTCGCTCCTTATATACCCCGGATAGACAACAACTCATCTCCCGGACATACACTTTGTTCACAATGCACCGATAGGTCTCTTAGATACATATGAATCAGCCACCGAATGACCTTTTAGAAATGTCCACAGTCATTCTCCATACAATCATCACCAACTCCCTCCCTCCCAGAGACATTATCTGTTCAGAACGCTGCGATTTACTTTTAAAACAAGATAATCGTTAAAACCTTTTGTAGCGTTAGCTAGACTGGCCGAGGTTGAGCAGTTTCGCGTGGCTCTCATAATGAGCCGTGCTCCGTGCTGCGCAAGCGCGAGGAGCAGTGACGTCACACGGCGCACAGCTGGCGGGGCGGAGCCGCCGTCGCCGCGAGCTCCGCCACCACCGCGCGCGCCTCGCCGGTCTGCGCAAGCGCGAGGAGCAGTGACGTCACACGGCGCACAGCTGGTGAGGCGGAGCCGCCACCGCCGCGGGCTCCGCGCCACCGCGCGCGCAGCGCCGGTCTTCGCATTCGAGACTTCATAGCCGCGGCAGACGCACTGGCGCCGCCGCATGCTCAGCTGTCCGCCTCCGTTGCGCAGTAGCCAAGTCTGACGCTGCACCGGAGCAGCTTGATACCACCTCTCGTTTTGTGCGCATAAGCTTACGCTACGTATATCCTGGCATAACCGAGCTAAGCCACCGCAATTTTTGTTCACTTTACACTGAAAAACAAAAATACTTTCACATCAATTTAACCTTGACAATATCCTTTTTTCCTTTATTTTTTCCTTCCTTTTTTCTCCTGTGGATCTTGTTACACTTTTTGTTCACAATGCACGTAAAAAGAAATAAAGGCCGGTTCAGACACTTGCGTTTGAGTGCGTTTGACTGCGTTGCGTCGAGAACCGAAAGCGAGTCACCGGCACATCTGTGCTTCGTATAAAGCGTGGAATCCAATTCAAGGAATCATCTTGGCACGCGATATCAGCAGCAGGAATGTCCTGGTTTCTCGCTGCCTGCAACGCAGTCAAACGCAACTGTCTCAACCGGGCTTTACAGCCGAAAGAAGAGGTGAAATTGGGCGCCGCGCGCCGTTCGCCGCTCACCGCTAGGCGCACCAGAGATGTTTGTTTGGAAACGAGCTCGATACCGCGGACCCCTCCGCGTTTCCGGTTTTCCTCTTCTTTTCATTTGTCTCGCATCATTTTGTTATTTGCTATTACTTTCCACAATTCATGCAGGCACTTCTCCGAAGAAAAGTATTACCCGAACTCTGTGCGTTGTTGAAGAACAAGTAAATACACTACCGGAAGTCTACTGGGGCACCAAATACTGTGGCTCCCTCGTGGTATCAACTTCCGCCGAATTCGGCGCGCGGAAGTGACGTACGGACGCTAGCACCGGTTGCTATGATACTGCCGCGCGACGCCCGTCTTCATATCTCATGTGTCCCCTGCTTTACTGTCAAGCTGCATCGAGGCCTGTGAAATACAGTTTCCTTTTGTTTTGATTTTTATTGTTTCTCTTACAATCCTCTCGATATCATTAGGCTCTTTGTGTTAAAACTTCAGTCTTTGACAAACTGCTGTGCAAGTTTTACATTCTTCAATATGTTTCGCCATTTCTGAGTTTGACGCATTTATTTTTATAGTTCTTTTATGTTCTAGTAGCCTATCGTTTACACATCTTGACGTCTGTCAAGATGTGTAAACGTGTCGCGTTACACAAAGATGTGTAACGACAAGCCAGCGCTATCTCATTGACGACACTTTCATGGCACGGAACTGACCTTTCCCGATGTGCCTTCTGACAGACTTCAGACACGTGATTTGTGACGTTACTCCAGTACTCCCATAGATATCATTTTCTGCCTGGTAAGCTCGACAGATGGCGCTCGCTGTTCCCCGGACGCGGACGAGTTGGAAGGAATGTTGTTCTGTTGTGATCCTGACATCACCGTTTTAACAGAAACGTGGTTATACGATAAAATATAAAACAGTGAATTTGTTCCCACTTGCTACAGTGCACTCCGGAAAGACCGTGGAAGTAGAGGTGCTGGCGTGTCGCCGCTTGTGTATTATTTTAAAAGCTTCCTAAGTGGAATTAGCACGACCGGAATACTTGATATCGAATGCGTCTTTTGCAAAGCGTACTAAGGCAAATGTAAATACATTATTGGGGCTTTTTATAAACATCCTGGTCCCTCTATTTCTGTTCTGGATAGTTTAAAAATGTATCTGGGTAAACACGTGAAGCCTGGCGATCGGATTAGTCTGACAGGAGATTTTTAATTTACGTATTTTCCGGACTATAGTCCGCACCCGGTGTATAGTCCGCAGGGGCAAATATGGGGTCAAAAAAATAAAAGCCGTTTACAACTCCCTGTAACGCCGAATTAGAGCGCAGCTCTTGAGGAGGAGGAGGAAGGGTACTGAAGGGGGAGGGGGGTCATCTGACCTCGGGGGTCACGTGACCTCGGGGGTCACGTGACCCTGACGATGACGATTCAATGACGTCATCGGTGACGTCACTGATGACGTCATCTATGATGATGATGACGATGCGGATGCCGATGACGTCATCAGTGACATCACTGATGAGGTCATCAGTGATGATGACGATGACAATGCGGATGCCGATGACGTCATCAGTGATGTCACTGATGACCTCATCGGTAATGAGGACGATGACGATGCGGATGCCGATGACGTCACCAGGTTGCATGCAACCTGGATTGCATGCAACAGGTTGCATACAACTTGTTACATGCCAGTTGCATGCAACAGGTTGCATGCAACCCAGGTTGCATGTCAGTTGCATGCAACTCCCGAAGGAACCCGAGGTCCTCCCGAGGTCCTCCCAAAGGAACCCGAGGTCCTCCCGAGGTCCTCCCGAAGAAACCCGAGGTCCTCCCGAGGTCGTGCCGAAGGGACCCGAGGTCCTCCCGAAGGACCTCGGGTTCCTTCGGGAGGACCTCGGGTCCCTTCGGAAAAATTTACCCATAATGCACCGCGCGGTTACGCCGACGGCGACGCCGACGGCGACGGCGACGGCGACGGCGCTCAAGCCGGAAACGGGCGTCTAAGAGCTGCGCTCTAAAATAAAAGTTTTTGCTTAGATAGCCCGCACCCGGTGCATAGTCCGCACCCAGTGCATAGTCCGCACCTGGGGCTTAGTCGACACGAAAATCCTCTAATACGCGGCACACCTGCTTTCTTAGCTCACAAATGTCTGCTTTCTTAGCTCACAAACAAGCCAATAGTATGCATAAATCATCATTAGCATACTCTTTTATTCACAAAATCCGTCGCGTCTCGTCATAATCAACGATATTGAAGAACAAAATTCCTGTATAGTCCGCACGCGTAGATAGTCCGCGCAGCCTGAAATTTCAACTTTTAAACATGTATAGTCCGCGGACTATTGGCGACGTGCGCGACCGAAAGCGTCGCTGTGGTCGGCCTTCCACGATTGGCCGAACGCTGACTATGACGTCACAAAAGGATTTATCATCGACGGAAATAAGAGGAATGAAAGAACTTTAATTTTGACAGTGTTGGAAGTCTTCCTCTAAGAGCGCATTGATTTCAAGCTTCCACCATGCTATTTACAAACACCATCGAACTTGTTGTTCGCAAGGTAATGACGTCACAAGGGGGAACCATAGGAGGGTGCCACCAAAACATCTCGCCGCTAATAGTCCGGAAAATACGGTCCCAAATCTTGACTGGTCCACTTTTTCACTCAAACACCAAAATGATGACTTAGGTGAAGCAATGTTAGACTTAGCCTTTACGTTCGACTTACTACAAATCGTTGATGATTTTACGAGAATACAAGGAAATTCTAAATCCATACTTGATCTTGTTTTCGTAAGTGGTACGATTTCTACCGAAGGTAAATGTGAAGTAGACCCTGGAATTTTCTATCGCTACGCGGTGCTGGTGACTCTAGAAGATATTTCTGTAAATAGAAAAAACAAGGCGAAGTGTTATCCTCACTTTTCTCGTACAGATGATGTCTCGAATATAGATATGCCTTCATTTAATTTTGACAACTTCGTAAAATGTACAGGGGATGTGAACGCCCTTTGGAACATGTTTAAAAGTATTGTTAATTAATGTATCCGAACGCCTTGTGCCACCAATTGTTAAAAAAGATAACAAAACCCCTTGGATTTCTAGGAAGTCACTACAGCTAAAAAGACAACTGTGAAGTGATTAAAAAAGAGTAAAGCTATACGCACTCCGTAGTGCGCTTCGGACGGAAATGGCTATACGCACTCCGCTAGACTCGTATAAAACGAATGGTCACAACGAGTTTTCAAAGCGATGGCATAGCATATGGTTTAAGGTGTCCGCCACAGTTTATCATATACAGTTTGCCCACTGTAGAATAAGCCTGTGGTATTCGTGAGACATGGTGTTGAGAGTATTTTTGCATGCAGCGCCCCTCACCACATATCGCGAACTAAACCACTTTTTATGCTTCGGTTTTGTTGTTTTGCTTTCAAAGATGGCGGCCCCAGGGTATGTTGGTTCCTTTGTTCCTCGCATTGCATTTTGCTTTAATTTGAAGCGCCCGTCACAGGACACCATATCCAGGCGATCACATTCAGACAAGAAAGCTGTTTTTCATGTAGGGGACTGTTTATTGGATCTCTGCATGGTATAATTCAATCAAAAAGAGTCATAAACATAGCACATAATACAGCCATAGAACAAAGTTGGCACGGGTGCCGGTCGATTTACAAGCATAAAGCAAAACCGACGACTTTTTTTTTTTTCGGAGTACTGTCACGTTATAACAGAAATATTGTGGATGGCAGCTTTCAGGGCACGTGCGAAACGCGATGATCGAACAAACAGCTTAGTGCAACACATTTTGACAGGTCGCAAGAACATCAAGAGGCATGAAAAATAGAGCACATCAAATCATATATGTACTGCACAAGTAAACAATACAAACTCAAAACTGCACGCACACAGCAATATCTACAGCAATTAAGAAATTCTACAGAATTGAAAGCATCTGACTGGCCTCCGTGTCATAAGTTCTGTTGCTTAGATAAAGCACAGGCTTTCTTGAGTGCTCGGAGCTTTTTTACTGATCAAGGGCATGGCGCGTATGGCGAGTCGTACAAGGTTTCTTCAATGATAAATTTCTTTCTCTCAGTTTTGTGCGGCGACTAATACCATGAATAGAACATGCGAGAGAGTTTGAGCAGGAACATCCCTGTGTTGTTGTTTTTAGCTGATGTGAACACTTAATTCTTCACGAACACCGATCGTCAAGGAGACGTAGTGCCGTTTTTAACGCAGCAATTCACCATTTTTTTTAAACACGATTTGAACCAGGGTTCGTACCTACCAGAACGATCACGCATGTTTGCACTAGTTGGGTGCTTTTATTTCAAGAGCACCACTTGAGAACACTTTAAAACAGACGCGATCAGTAAATTCTAAATCGAAACTTGCGATGCGGGAGTACGCTCAGATATTTCTTCAGTTTCGTTTGGGCTGCATTAGTTTCGAGCCTCTCTCTACATGTACAGGGTGAAACAAGGAGACGGCAGGCTCTTTAAATCGACCGGAAAATTCGGTTTCTTAACCTATCGCTCTACGACTTTGTGCAGCGATGCCCACAGATGGTGCATTTTTTTTTGTAAAATTTGCAAAGAGCGATTTTACCTGAGGAAAATTTAAGAAAGAAAAAGGCTTAGCTCCTATGGAAACGCAGCGACGCCACCGGTCTTCAAACAACACGGCGCCGTTTCGAACGGGAGACAAGAGATGGCGCAACGAACGCCGCCAACGAACGAGCATACGGCGCCGAGAGCCGGCACTTTAGCAGACGATCCTTTCGACTCAAAAGCGGCTCGCGTTCCGCAGGCGGCAACAGTCGCAGAAACAAAAACAGGCAACAAAAACAACAAGGAACTGCAGTTCCTTGTCTGCTAAACACGCCGGCTCTCGGCGTCGTCTGCTCGTTCGTTGGCGGCAGTTGGCGTCGCGACCGCTTGCGCCATCTCTTGTCTCCCGTGCGAAACGGCGCCGTGTTGTTTGCAGACCGGTGGCGTCGCTGGGTTTCCATAGGAGCTAAGCCTTTTCCTTTCTTTACTTTTTCCTCAAGTAAGTTCGCTCTTTGCAAAGTTTACACAAAAAAATGCACCATCTGTGGGCAACGCTGCACAAAGTCGTAGCGCGATAGGTTAAGAAACCGAATTTTCCGGTCGATTTAAAGAGCCTGCCGTCTCCTTGTTTCACCTTGTAGAAAGCCGCGGTTACTTCGTTGTTCATGAATCCGAATAGAAAGACGATTCGGCACCAGCTTCATCGGTGCAAGGAGGGAAATCAGCACTTCACAAAACTTAATATACACACGTTTATAATTCACCGCTACCTTGTTTCAACTTAATGCATATGAGTCTGTGTAACGGCGAGTTCCTCAGCGATATTTGACGCGGAAACGACGACTTTCATAGCAGCGAAGTATAATATAAAACACTATGCTATTTGCAAAAAGAAAACAAAGGAAAACAACTTAGAATAGACAATTTACCAGCTTCTCAGCGGGTGCTTTATTATCAGCTTCGAATGCTTCGAATTTAAACGCCAAAAACGCATGCGTACTCCGCAATCTCCGCAGCAACCTAACGCCCGATTACCGGAAGTCGCATTGAGTGGGACCACTGCATGCTTATTCACTGTGGCGTCCGCCTTATGCGCAAGTGGACGCAAATTCAATCCGCGGTGGGCCTACTTTTTTCTTTTTTTTTCTCGAATATTTTGTTTTGTTGAGGCATTTGGCGATATTTACGACATTTCTTTTTTGCGATGAACACTAAAAAAACCGAATGTTGTCGACGAAACTTCGCAGAACTAAATGGTATGGCACTCCTTTCCGGAGGTGCCATCGGGGACAGCGGGGCTTGGGTTGCCGGCTGGACGCCGCGAAGCGGCATATACTGGTTACGTTTTGTAATTAGCAGCCGCACGCTGTCGCCGCGAAGCGGCGTGAACGCAGGCGGCGGGGCTGGCTTAACACGCTCCCCAGTGATACCCGCCCCGTTCGAAAAGGGTGGCCCGAGCGGCATGAGCTCTCCGCGGAGTGCGTATAGCCATTTCCGTCCGAAGTGCACTCATTAAAAAAAGAAAATGAAAAGAAGCGACGGGTCCTTAGATCTAAATGAAAAGTTCACGGCGTTTTCTTTAGAACTTAAAACCCAGGTTAACATTAATTAAATTAGTTGTTTCGGTAAGTCTTTGCCAAACTTCATATCTACTTCACCAGAAAGGTTTTGGCATACAATATCTCCGCATTGTATGGTGTGTGATGTTCTGTTTAGGCTGACGCTAATCTAACCCACGAAGTAAGTATAATCTCAGACGCATTTAATAAACACTTTGAATCGGTTTTTACGCAAGACAGTGATGTTTTACCATGTTTTGATGCCCACTACCCTCTTATGCCTGATATTGTAATTACTGAACATGCTATATTGAATATGCTATTGAAACTTGATGTTAAAAAGTCTTCTGGGCTCGACAAATTCCCAATGCATTTTTATCAAGGTACGCTGAATGAATTTTAAAATATCTGTTTGTTTTGTTTTCAAAATCAGTGTACGAGGGTCAGGTTCCAGACGACTGGAGAACTGGCAGAGTCAAACCAATTCATAAGAACTGGAACAAACAATGCATAGGCAACTACCGTCCAAGTTCATTGACTTCAACTGAATGTAAACTTCTTGAACATATAATATATACTCATTTATCAGCATTCTTGAATGAGCATAACATTTTGTCTAAGCATCAGCATGGCTTCAGAAAAGGCTTCTCGACATGTACTCAATTAATTGAGACTATTCACGATTTTTCCTCGGCAATTAACAGAAAACAAATTGATGGTATTTTTATGGCTTTATTGAAGGCATTCAATAAGGTTTCCCAGAAGAAATAAACATACAGATTAGACAAAATATGTAAGAACACACAGTTAGTAAAATGAATCTCAGCATATCTCTCAAACCGTCGACAGTACGTAGTTTTTGGTGAACATAGTTCTGACCGACTTTTTGTGGACTCTGGCGTTCCCCAGGGGTCTGTGCTGGACCCTCTCCTTTTTTGTTGTTTATTAATGACATAGTACGAGATGTTCCTGTGAAAATCAAATTGTACGCTGATGACTGAATTATACTCAGAAGTAGATAGCGCTTCGAATCAACTTTTATTAAACAAAGCATTTCAAAAGATCGCTCCATGGTGCACGGATTGCCAAATAACCATTTAACTTTGACAAAACGGTTTTTATGAGAATTACTAAAAAAACACAGCTTTAAAGTTCGTTACAATGTTAATAATATCCCCCTATCAGAAGTCACACAATATAAATACCTTGGACTGTGGATTACTCGTAATCTTACATGGAGAAAGCAAATCGATTACGTAACATCTAATTTTCTGCGGGAGTTATTTTCTCTTTCTTTCTCCCCCTTTCTTGGTGATGCAAAACTATCGATCAATTGACTATCGATACTATCAATAGTTTTTCCAAAACTATCGATAGTGTCGCACAGCTAACGATAGTCCACTATCGATAGTACTATCGCTAGTTTTCGATAGTCGACTCGTAATTTTTCGATAGTCAACTATCGATAGTATTTTTTTTACTATCGATAGTCACATTTTTGGCGACTATCGATACTATCGATAGTACTATCGATAGTTTTGCACTACTAGTTTGCAGTAGTATTCGCGTGCGGAGCGAACACAGTTGCCGCACCGCCTCTCGCCTCCCTTCCTCCTCTCTTCGCTCGAACTCCCGTCTTCGTCATCACTGAAAGCTGAACCAAAGTTGGGATGGTAACTGGGAGCGACGCAATCTACTAATGTCGCAAAACTATCGATAGTAAACCGTTGACAGTACTATCGATAAATTTACGATAGTCGACTATCGATAGTTTTCTGATAGTCAATTAACAATAATTTTCCAATAGTCGACTAGCGATAGTACTATCCATAGCTTTTCGATAGTCCACTATCGATAGTTTTTCGATAGTCGACTATCGATAGTTGTTTTTTTTTTACTATCGATAGTCAGATTTCTGGCGACTATCGACACAAAAACAAATCGTGACAGAGGTACGCGCGTTCTTCCTGAGACTGCTTCTTTGAGCTCGTGAAGATGCCCGGCTCAAAATGAGCCACACTAATCCCCTTTCTGCGAATTGTTTTATCTGAGTCTTGAATTAATCTGGTGTGCGTCGAGATCCACTGATCACTCCCAGAAACTTAAACATGCATATCCATACGAGGAATTGTCCTTCGTTAATAGAAACATAACTTACCGATCGACCGTTGGGAAAAGAAAAAAAAATTCAGTTTAAACCCGAATTGCCGCTTTACTTTGCGTCACAGTATCTACATAAACCTTTGGAAAGCTCAATTACATTTCACGAAGCATTATTTGTCGACCCTACATTGTCAACCGAACCAATGCGGGCGCTCCAGCTGCTCCAGCGCGCCGGCGCCCCAGTGTCCTTTGCGCGGCTTCCGCCGCGGTCGCCGTATTCGCAACTACAGCGCCACATGCAGCCTTTCAGTGCGTTGCGGTGGATGCGTGCGTTCGCTGCTTTATAGATCCAGGCTGAATTGCTCCCCAGGGGAGTAATTCAACGCTGTCGCCCTCCGGCGGCATTTCTTTGAACCGCCAAGTTGAATTCTCCTGGCTCTGCGTCTCGCGGATTTCTTAATGGGGTCGTGGCGCCATCTATGTATGTGTAGGCTAACTAAAACAAAAAATGAATTTTATATTAGGTTTTGCTCAAAATGGTTGAAGGGACATATGGAAAGGGATAGATAGCCCCATTGAGTTATTATAGCGTGCATTATAATAACTCTATGAATTGCCCGGTCAATTTTGTCTTTCAGGAAACAATTAAATTATACTGCCATTGCTTTTATAATAATCTTGGACTCTTGGATTCATCAGACGAAACTTACGAGAGGCCCCTCCACACGTTCGACAAATGGCTTATGAAACGTACATTAGACCTAAACTAGAGTATGCAGCATCGATTTGGAACCCCCATCAATCATACCTAGTCGATACCTTAGAAGCAGTGCAAAACCGGGGGACTCGTTTCATCTGATCATCATATGATCGTTTCACCAGTGTTTCTACGTTAAAAAATAAACTCGGTCTAACACCTTTGCACTGCCGAAGGAAACTCTCCCGACTCTGCCTCCTTCACAAAATTTATCATCACTGCTCAGACATCAAGAACTTGCCGCTGTCCCCCCCCTCCCCCCAAGAAAAAATATCATCTCGCCTCAATGACTCCTGTGCTATCAAACGAATTTTCGGTAAGACCAATTTAAAATCTGAAATTGTACATTTTGCCGTTTACCACAAATTTAACAAAGGCAAACAAAATTGTCATCTTTACTTTTTGTAAATTTATAATGCATGGGAATGTACGAAACCTATTAATAGACCTATTGCTATATAACCCAAGCATCAAGGAGAATGCAGGGATTGGTGTTCCACGCGCCGCACGTGCTGACGTCAGCAGTAGTAACTTTTCTAAAGCAAATATCTAAAACAAATGGCATCTTGCACGCGCGTTCATCAATGCTTTATTTTGGTTATTTACTTCGAATATGTTATACGGGGAAATCGTGCACGTGAGGCGCGTGGAACATTATTCCCTGCATTCTCCTTGACGCTTGGGTAATATAGCAATAGGTCTATTGATTAATTCTTCGATTAAAATTGACGCCCAGCCCTAGTTATAGCTTAGTCCGCAAGACATCCGTGCTTCATATGTCGAGTGCAAAGCTACTCCTTGAATTGGATGCCACGCCTCATCCGAACCACGCCATGTCCCGTAGACTTTGCACTTAGTGTACAGCGCTATCAAGGCTGCTGGCGCCAGCATGGGGTATGATCTCGCAGATCATTTGCACGTGTTCTCGCGCCAAAGAAAAATGAAGCCACGCGCCCGCGCCAGTTGCTTTGGCAGCGTTACACTGTAGCAGCGTTGTATACTAGTATGAAACGGAGAAAACATTTTTCCATAAAAGCGTATGAAGGCACGTTCATTGCTCTGTTTGCGTATTATGCACGCGCACTTTCTGGCTTCTGGCTAGCTGCAACTGCGATCGAGCGCTGGCTGGACTGTGATTTAGCACGCGTGGACTGTGCTTTTTGTGAACAGTGGAAACGTGCACAGATGGCGAGAGGTGAACTGTCGTTGTAAAGTCCCTCGATAAAATTCACGCTTACAAGTACCGCCAACCATTGTAGTGGAAACGCGCAAGACACGTGCCACGAGAGGGTGCTGATCCGCCGTCATTCGCTTCCAAGTGCCGCTCATTTCTGTTCTGCGCCGCCATTTGCTTCCAAGGGCCGCTCGAGACACAGGTCTCGTGCATTGGAGCATTTGACGCTACTTGAAAACAAACGCAAACACATGGAGGGGTTTTATGTCTCTGGCCACCTCGGCATTCAATGCCGAGACTGTGGTTGGCGTGGAGTGCCGACCCGCTAATACGAGAGAATTTTTGAGGCTGAAAAGGTCGGTTGAATAGGTGTCTCTACCTGTCACATAATTAAATTGCTTGATGAAATTGTCAATCTAATGTGCTTAAATTTCATAGGTGTTCTGTATCGTGATATTGTTGCTTTCAAAGCAGTAAAAAAAGAAACGTTTGAAGTCTTCCTGCTAAGAATGTGTATCTCGGATTTGAGGTCGTGAAGATCGTCGTCCGCTTAACCCGTAGTTGACAGAAATGGCCAGGCGAAGCTCAGCACGTCCTCTATCTCGAAAGTACAGTGCAAGAGCAAAACTTCGTCGGTTAAGAAAGAAAAAGATAAAGGAAAGGTAAGTATGTATGCGTGCATCGAATTTTGCTCCCGTCGTCTTTCATATAAATGATAGATTCTAGGCGAAATTTCTTTACGGCACAAATCCACTCTGGGAGCGTAATCTAACATAGGGCAATATTCTTTGCAATAAAGATGTTCTCTCTCTCAAGCATGCTTCAAGCTGGCAGAGGCGGCTCCCGGCGCTAAGGTTATTACGAAAACGAGATTTTGTAAAACTGTCTAACGCATTATTTCACTGCAACTAAACAATTTGGTCACATGAGCGCGTCAACGATGTGTGCCAAAACGTGGACTTTACCTATGTAATTTATGAATATATTCCTGCGTCCTGACTAATTATTCTCAATATTCTCTCGCCCTATAAGTACGGATTTTTGCAAGGCCGAGGTACCCAAATTCTCCTGGAAGATTTTTCTGATGAGGTTAATTTATCTTTTGAACGCAATCAGGTGGCCTGTGCGCTTATTTTGGACGTTAGCAAAGCATTTGATGGGGTTTAATTGCCACCGTATTTTACTGACAAAGCTTTCAATGTTAAGCGCCGTTCACGTATATGCGACCGAGTACGACCGAGGGAGACCAGACTGGTTTTAAGCCTCTTGCGACGTCTTAGGACCGGATGCGCTGCAACGGAGCTGATCGAAAGAAGTCGCAAGAGGCTTAAAACCGGTCTGGTCTCTCTCGGTCTTACTCGGTCGCAAGAGTGTGAACGGGTCTTTAGGTTTCCGTGGTTCTTTCCTACGCCTTCTGGATAACTTTCTGCGAGATAGGCGTCAGTGTGTATCGGTTGGACAGTTTCAAAGCGACTTTTCTCTTGTCAAAGCTGGTGTCCCACAGGGTTCAATTTTAAGTCCGCTTTTGTTTAACATTTATGTTAATGATCTACATAAACTTTTGCCAATTTCTTTATTTCAGTATGGCGATTATACTGTCCTGTTAGTCAGAGCGTCCAACTATTTAGAAGCTATCTCTGCTTTACTATCTGCGGCTATTAAAGCTATGGACTTGTTTGCAGCTAATTTAATTTTAATTAATGCTTCTAAAACTCAACTTATTTGTTTCCACCGCCCTCTAAAAAAATTTTCTCTAACTTATTCTTTATTGTTGCATACGACAGATTGTTTGCCTTGTGATTGTGTACCTGTTAAATACACATCTTCTGTGAAATACCTAGGCGTGTTTTTTGACAGCGACCTTGCGTGGAATTCTCATATTTTGCATGTTTATAAGAAACTTCGTGCAGTATGTTGTATGTTGTATAATATCCGATATTTTATGCCTCTTTCGGTACGAAAAGTTGTTGTTCATGCTCTTGTATATAGTGTGCTTCGGTATGGTGTAACTGTTTACAGTCATTGTGCTCTTCGCTGGCAAGATAGAATTAACTGCCTTTTACGTTCTTTGTTAAAAAATATTTCATATGACCTGTGTCTAGAGAAGCATGTCGATGTATTTAAAATATTGGGTTGTCCTAACTTTAGCTCGCTTTTGATATAGAAACTATTGTTCACAGGCACTATTGGGCTAGCCAATTTAAAACCCCGTACATTCCGTCGCGTTATCTTAGACCCAAATACCCTTATTGTATACCTCGATGCTCAACAAAATTTCGAAAACGCATTCGTATGTATCACGTGCCAGCAATCTTCAACAAACTTCCTTCTGAAATTCATAATATACAAACAAAATACAAGCTTAACAAAGCCTTGAGAAGTATTAGTTTTTAATATTGTTCAATGAGTGTTATGTTTTCGACATCTTGTAAACCCTAAGATGGGGAACGATAAAAAAAAACGGACAACCACAACAAAATTTCATTTTTTGCTGGCTATATCTGTGCGGTTTCGTTTCGCTGACTGCCAGGCGCTGCCAGACAAGCCCGATGTGGCTTTGGCAGGCCTGATTCTGTACCTTTTTTCTCCATTGATGATACACTGAAACGACATTTTGGCGATAATTTGCAATCAATTGTAGAGGATTTTAACGTATTTTTCGCTACGTTTTCTGGTCAGGCGAGAGATAGCCTAGATGCATTTGATAACCTAGTCTCTTCCTCAGCGTTCCTTCCATCTCTTCAGGAAGCTGATCTATATTCCATTTTGTCTAGTTTCAAGAACAACAAGTCCCCTGGTATAGACGGAATCCGTCTATCTGACCTTCGCAGAAATATAGGCATTCTGAAAGACGTGCTTCTATTTATGGTAAATGGTTTTATTGAAACCAAGATACTTCCCGATGAACTTAAAACATCTATAGTACGTCCTTTGTATAAGGGTGGTACCAGAAACAATATTGCAAACTATCGTCCAATTTCTCTCTTGCCAATCATCGCTCAGATCCTCGAAAAACATGTGTTTAATATTATGACATCTTTTTTAGAAAAATTTAATATCTTATCTCCAACTCAATTTGGTTTTGTGCAAGGAAAGGGCACTCAGCCTCTTCTAGAAGATTTCGCAGATCACCTATACTCAGCATTCGATCACAATCTTGTTACCTCCGCACTATTCTTAGATGTGTCCAAAGCTTTTGATACAGTAAGCCATACGATACTGTTGAAGAAACTGTACAGCCTAGGGTTTCGTGGTTCATTTTTTTCCCTTCTTAAAAACTATCTTTCTCATCGTTCTCAACTGGTGTGCGCATCTGGATTTCAGAGTTCTCGAACTGAACTAAAAGCGGGAGTACCACAGGGATCTATTCTATCACCTCTTTTGTTTAATATTTTTGTCAATGACATCGCCACTATGGTACCGGGATGTAAGCTCTATCAATACGCGGACGACACTGTAATCATGACCCAACATATCAACTATGCCAATTCCATCAGCCAGTTGCAATCTCAAGCCATAGCAATTATGGACTGGTTCAAGAAAAACCTTCTTGATATAAATGTTAAAAAGACGAAACTAGTATGCTTCCATAATCCACTCAAAACAGTCACTCTCAACATTCCATTAGTCCTGCACTCTTCTTTCTGTCATCAATGCAACTGCATTCCGGTTGAGTATACAGATAGTGTGAAGTATCTAGGCATATATTTTGACAGCGGTCTGAAATGGAATGTTCATTTTACATACATCTGTAAAAAACTGAGAAGCGTTAGTTGCCTATTATATAATACAAAATATTTTTTTCCTGTATCTGTTCGAAGAATGATTGCCCATTCGCTTGCATATAGCGTCCTTCGCTACTCCATCACCGTTTTCGGACATTCTTCTGACTATTGGAAAACCAAAGTGGACTGTATCCTGAAAGCTATCCTGAAAAGTGTCTCTTATCAACTTAAAATACCTGACAACGCTAATCTTTTCGAATATTTGCAATTACCTAACTTCCAAACCCTTTATGTTCATTCAGTGGTATTGCGGCACTTTTGGAACTCTGATTTCAAAATCTCAAGCCCACCCTCACGTGATCTTCGACATACGCACCCTTTTCACATACCTCTTTCCCGCACTCGTTATGGAGAAAGTACGCGTGCGTTCTATGTGCCATATATTTTTTCTCACTTACCACCTGAACTTCTAAACCAAACATCCTTGGGCAAAGTTAAAAAGATGCTTAGAGGTATTTCGTTTTAATAGGGAACTATTGGTTTCGGTCTCTATCCTGTTTATTTATATTGTAGACACATTTTGCTCACTAATGTGTGCCACTTTTAAGCGCCTGCGTTTCTGGAACATTAATGAATATTCTGCTGTTTGTAGGACATTTTAACAGAAGACACCTTCCGTGAATTTTTTTTTCTGCATATTTTTTAGTTTTGTAGTATTTCATTTTGCTTTGACATTGTTCTTGATTTCCGTTTTAGTCTGTGCATAATATCTTGTCGCGTAAAATTTTCACGTTATAACTAGAGTGACTAACTTCATAGAATTGTGTTTACATTTCTTTTTTTTTGTCTGTTTTATATTATTGTATTCTCCGTAGCTACACAGCTACATATCGGTTTTTTTTTATTGGAGGATGGCGTCGCACAAGCCTCCTGTTGGCTTTGATGCATCCGCAACACTAAACTTTTCTTCGCTGGTAGCAATAAACTATTTATTATTATTATTATTATTATTATTATTATTATTATTATTATTACTATTATTATTATTATTATTATTATTATTATTATGATTACTATTATTATTATTATCCGCTCGTTCATTGTCGCTGAAGGTGATGTGTTCCGTTATTTGTAGACTATACGAGGAAGTTCTAAGCAAATTACTGCATTATTTAATTCATTTATTACTGTGCATACACTTCGCATAATACTGCAGTGGTCATACTTTTCCAAACACAGAATGGCTACTTTAAAGTTTTTGAAACATACTTTTTCGAGCTCTTAGTTAAAGAAAATAATATATAAAGAAACTTATGAAATAGCACCTTATTAAGAATAATTTGAAGAAACAAAAAATATACAACGTGTAAAAAGTATTAGGCGCTTTTACTTATTGCGTTTTCAGTTGAAGAGTAGGGTCATACTTCTATTCAGATACTGCGACGCCATTTAGAGGCAACGACTTATCGAGCTAAATTCTTTGATCGTTCGCACCAACCGTTAGAGCAATAAATATTAGGCTAAGCAACTAGGAGAATAGCGAAAAAACGGGAGGCAACTGGAATATATATCGTAAAGGCCTGATCAGGCAAAGTCAGTAATTCTGTCAGACATTCACATTTTCCACGTGCTTTCTAAGGCATGTAACCCGGGCCTCATATGTGTTTTTCATTCTTTATGATTCTAAATACGATTGAAGAACGTTTACACAATCACTTTAAAAATAAAAAGACCTAGGGAAAACGCACTTAGACCTAGGAAAATTGCACATATACATTTATATATGTTTCTGGGTTACAGTGGTTCACCGGAAACACTTCAGAAGGCCCACGCTTCTCGGTGACTGCATCCAACTTGACGGCAAAAAACAAGCCAACTTTCGATGGCAGCCACGAGACTGTTACTTTGCCTTCTTCGTCTGGGCTTCATCTGAGCATGGGCTTGCCAAAGTACCGCCTTCGGTTCTCCCTATAAAACCCTATCAAACCACCTCTTGTTCGGGGACAGATGAGGAGGAGGATTTACCCGATCTTATCATTGACAAAACAGGGCAGACCGAAGAGCTATCCGAAGACCAACCTTGTGGAAGAAGAATTGTTTCTATTGCCCACTTCATCAAATCCCTGAGTGCTTTGAATGGCCACATGTGTCCGGGCTCTGAGGATAGCAAGTTTGTTTTCAAAACAGAACGTGTTGGGCTGTGGTTTGATTTGATATTTGCTTGTCGCGAATTTCATCAAGTTAGAACCATCTCGACGGACCCTGTGAAAGAACCATGCACAGCGGGTGCAAACAAGAGCCTTGGCGTTAACGACGCTGCTGTCCTTGGCCCAGACATGTACGTAACGCGTTACAAGTAACGAGTTACTTGTACCTAGTTACTATTTTCGGTAACGAGTAACGTATTTAGTTACTCTTGTAGAAAAGGAACGAGTAACGGTATTTAGTTACTTTTAAGCCAAGTAACGAGTAACGGTATCTCGTTACTTTTGAGGAGTAACGTGTACAACACCGCTTAAACGGCCTTGTTTTTATTCTAACCTGCGTCTATTGCGAGACGGGTAGGTGGGCATCCCGAAAAACAACTAAACAGTATGACAGCACAGCAACGTATATCGCTGAATACTTCAGTCGAACATTTCGACTGACGTGTCCAGCGATAAACGTCGCTGTGCTGAACTCTACAGCTGGGAATGTCCTTCACCAAGAGAACACAATAAGGTTCGTTGGGTGAACCTTCTACAACCGAGTACGGACCGAATGTAAACCCGGAGGTTGCCAACGCGGGGAGGCACGTGATCCATTGTCAACTTCGAACTTTAGAAATAGAGACAACACAAGAGAGAGGGGAATTTCAGATCCACCAGTTCTTGCTGAAGCACAACACTGCCGTTCCTTCGAGCGCGTCGCTAGAACGATTCTTCAGCGTCGCCGGAGATGGAATCTCAAGAAAGCGGGGAAACATAACTGACGAAAACTTCGAGAGGCAGCTACTGCTAAGGTGCAAAGACTACTAAAAAGAAAACAATAAACCATGAAACAAAAACAGTTGTGTACTTAGTCGTCAAAGTAACGTGAAAAGTAACTCGTTACTTTTGAGGTAACTCACGCGTTCCTTTTGAGATTCGGTAACGAGTAACGGATTTAGTTACTATTGAGCGAGTAACGAGTAACGGTATTTAGTTACTTTTCGGGGTAACGTGTACAGTGTCTGCCTCGGCCCTATGAGCATTGGTTCTGGATATGCCAACCACGAAGAGCTACTGTCTGTGATAGGAGTGCCATCACTGAGGAGAGGAGCATTCTACAGGCGTGAAGAAAACCTCGGAAAGGTAGCAATGTCGCATTTCATGGTTTTCCTAGTTACAGATATATCTTATAGCAATTAAAAAATTCGTAACACCGTGTTAGTAAATGTTTCAAGACGTCATTAACATTAAAATTGCAATGAATGGTTTTGATTATTGCCACCTTTATGCGAACACATTGTATTGAATGTGTCGTTTTTCTCTTCTTTTATTTCCTATAGCCTTTTTCGTCGTTTTTAAGTGCAGCAACGCATATATTAATTTCATTTGAACTTTATATGTCATTGGTACATTTCTTGCTTAAATGATAGCATGCACGCGATTGCAAATACGTCACAAAAAAAAAAGAATAGGGCTTTTGCGAGCGATTGACCTCACTTTGTCAGTCCGGCGTCGTTACTACCCCGTGTCCTCTGGAACACTGCATATATTCAACGCAGTGCCTGCTGATTAAACTTGCAGTGATAAGCACTGTAACGGTTTTTCTTGCATATGGCTTTTAAACCCTACTATTTTGGAAATCGGATTTGAAATAGTTTCTGCCTCCAGCATAAGTCTATACATAGATGCGAGCTTAGTAGCTGAACGTCGGTATTTACCGGTCTTTAGTGCTGACAGGTACTGAGGCATTCTCAGCTCTTTTTCTATGTTGTAGCTTTCTAAAACTGATACCTTAACCGGCGCGCCTGGTGCTTAATTTCAGCATTTATTTTTGGCCCAACTACGGGTTCTTACAAAAATCTTGTCAGTTTGGAGGAACTTACTGTAGCTACCATACAATATTAGCTCCAAAGCTATAAACATTGTACACAATGCTATAGGCGTGCGCAGGATTTTTTCATTAGGGGGGGGGGGGGCGAGGGTTTCCCCAGAGCCCCCCCCCACTTCCCGTCGGTGTTTTATGCCGTCGAAAAAGAAATCATACCGCCGGCGCAGTCGCGGCTTGTGTTGGGCCAACTTTGCGTCCCCCCACCCCTAGATGATTAGAAGGGCGGCCCGCCCCTGCCCCCCCTGTGCGCACGCCTATGCACAATGCCCTGCCTACAATTGCAGCCGCTTTTCTGGTTATGTGCGTATTCTATACTCAATTCGATATACTTTAAGTGACATATTTTATTATTTTTATTTTATTTTTTATTACCGGGAAAAGGAGGCCATATAAACTACTATTCTCTCATATACTATATGTATTTTGAGAATGAGTCAGCAGTTAGGGTTTCGTTGTAATAATTGAGAATAACATAAACCATATAGAATTGTCACTCTTCATTTTTTGTCGTCTTTCAGCCTCATGGTTGCAATATTTTTCAACTTTCCTCATAAGCGTTTAGAAAGCAATAAAGGGAAGTTGAAGCGGTTTTAGATGCGGAGCATCTCTTGCTCGGGTCTATGTCCCGCGGCGTCGTAGTCCGCACCCACACTACGCACGCGCAACTCTCCTCCTTCCCTCTTCTCCAACAGCTGCGCGTTACTCTCTCCGCTCTCTCTCTCTACCAGCTGCGTGCACTGCGCGTGCGTTCGCTTGCTACTCACACCGCGCGCGCACGCGCAACTCTCCTCCTCTTGTCTCCTCTCCTTCAAGTGTGAAAAAAAAATAAACGGCGAGCGGCGAGCGTTTCAAGTTTCTCTGCCGCGAGCCGCGACGAAGGCTCGCGTAGGGGTAAACGCTAGGGCAGTCGGTGGCGCCATCTCTCGACGTCAGCACGCAACTGACTCTTTCCTCGGAACCAACACGATGCTCCGCATCACCCCATGGTTCCCCTCGGGAAGATGGTGTAATTTTTTTAAAGCGGTTATGACATGAAAATTAAACGGATAGATTATTCTTGAAATGGAATGCTCATAGGCTACTTAGTACATACACTAAGTTACGCGATTTTTAGAGCTCTGGTAATTGCAATATTCAATTTACGAATTTTTATCATTTTCATCTGGCGACCAGGCAACACTGCCCAAGTTAGTCACACCATGGTGTCCATAAACCACGTGACTATGAACGCTCTCTCATTCTAGGCGCCCCCATGATCGCCCAAGCTCTCCTCGCCGCGGTACGATCAAAACCGCTCACGCAACTCGGTAACCCGGCCATTTTGGTACCATCGCTCGGTGAATGATGCGCATACTCTTTTAGCATTAAAAAGTCTTCTGAAGAGGCCATCAGCCCCTTTTTGCAGCATTCAATGGTGTACAGGACCAGTGTCAGCATAACAAGTAATTATACATAAAATAGTCAAATTTACATTAGCTAAGCATCGTAGATCACAATAATTAATATCAACGTCATCAAATGTTTCATGTAGAAATCATTCACATCGACATCATTGAGATCACATTCACTAACATACAATGTCAGCGTTACTGTAAAATTCTCCATTTCTGTGGCATTCAAACAAAGTATATATATAAAGGTACATGTAAGACGTTGGTATATTTTTTCAACATTAAATTATCAATAGATCTAATTATTAATTAAAAAATATCAAAAGCACTATAAAACACACTTTGAAATCTGCTACCCACTCGCCTAACAATTTTGAAGTTTCGGTCACTGGGGCTAAAAAATACATTTTTACTATTTTCTTGAACATGCAGATTCTTCGACTTTGGTGTACTATTTCAACAGTATATGGGTGGTTATTTATACTGTCAGATAATTGGTAATCAAGTTTAATCAAACTATCATCAAAATGATTAGTTATATAGAGCGCCTCTCTGAACACCCATGTTGAAGAAAAAAATTCTGATTATTGCTTGTTTTATCATAAATCAAAATGTAGTCAAAGACTATAAGATACACAAGCACGACCACGCATACTAAAAGCGCAAGGCCATGGTGCATGGTTTGCGCTTGATTACTTTGACCAGTGACAACAAGCACACTATAAGACGTTGAGCTCCGTGGCGTAGTATTTTTTGGCTCTGCTTGATTGGCCCATTGACCTGTTATGTCGGCTGCGCTCTGACTTACAGCGAAAATGAATTTAAATGTTTATGTTTCATTCACGGAATGCTGACAAGCATTGTCTTACATATGTTCTTTATCGTTTGATAACATTCTTCACTGATTGATTGACTATGTTTTTAATTCTTGAATAGTTAAAACAATAGCTACTGGCTTGTGAGCCTCTAACGAAATCGCTTTGCCAACCCTACAGCGCGGAACAAAGCCAGTATCAAAGAACAGATTTTACCCAGTTAGGCACTCTCGATCGGGTAGATGAGCTAGCTGGGCTCCGCTTCTGTGCGAACTGGGCACTGCTAGCACCACTGGCACCTTTGCTGGCATTTGTGTCAGCGAAAGCACGCACTGAGCGCTGAACGTGCACGGGGCGAGCCGCAGAAAGGAGGAAATTAAGACAAGAGGAGGAACATCGCTGCCACGAGCCAGTTTTCTGGCCGTATACGGATGAGTTCCGCCATTTAGTGGTTGAACTAATGGCTTGCTCAAGATGGCCGCCGCGGGACCGCCGCCTTAGGGGCCCAGCAATCACATTTAAGCGTCTACCTTTTTTGCGGTTTTCACGCCTCTTGGGGTTCGGGCAAGCCAGCGGGCACGGAAAGAGTAGCTAAATATCAGTGCGTCATATTTTAACCGGACGACGCGAAAACCTCCTCCACCTACGGGGGCGACCCGCGGTGCCGAAAGCGCGCAATATGTGACGACGTCATGACGCTTTAGGTCCTGGCCTTTCTACTGGTCAGCGCAAGTGTCACGAGCCGTTTCAACTATTTATAAAAGTATAGTTTTTCTTCAGTATTTTAAATCAGAAAAGAAACAAATACAGTTTATAAAGTACGGAAACAAGAAATGACCCGTCGACATACCCGCCACCAAGCGGTGGAAAAGGCGGCGAATACTAGAAAGGTGGAGTGGGATCAGGCACCGACGAGCGGCGAGCGTAGAAAGGTCCCGGATGTACAAAAAATCTGGGGAACATGCGGTTTGCGTCCTCCTTCGTTTGAGGAATGCCGCCAAAACGTACATTATTTTACGTCAAAATTAAAAATGAGACCCTTTTAGCCTGCCCGATTTGAGATGAAACCAGACTTGGGAAGTAATCCGAACGTTACAAGTAATGGATTACTTGTAATCGGTTACTTTTTCAAGTAATTTTGTAATTGACGCTTTATTTTTTTTCGGAAGTAATTTGTAATGTAATTTCGTTACAAAATGTTGGCAACGGAATACTTTAATTACTCGTTACTTTTTTAAAAATGTGAGCATAATACAGTAACTGGAGCAATACGAGCAGAAGATTCAGCAGCATAAAGAGAGCAAGTTCAACGAAATAGAAAACATCAGGAAGGGGAAAATAGCCGAAAATAAAACACGATTTTTTATATGACCGGTCACTAGAACCACCAGAAAAACGGGCAAGGCACGAATAAATATACGAATGGCAAAGATCAAGTAAGACACCGCCAAATAGGCTCTCCGTCGCCTTCCATCATGTTTTTCTTCTTCTCCCGGGCGAGAGAAAGCTCTTCGTGTTTATTTGTTTTTGTCTTTTACACAGTTTCACGCTTTCCAACTTCTTCGGCGTCTCCCGCCACCTGCACAGACATCAAACGCGGGTCCGTAACCCCCCGATTCGCGGGTTCACAACTCGCGTGACAGACGATGTAGCCTCGCGCGAGGGGGTCGAATTCTCTTTGTCTTTGATGCGCGCTATACTGTACTCTAGCACGCTCTTGAGACACGGCTGAAAAGCGCCCGGCGCGAGGATAAGAGCATCGTCTTCGAGGGTACGGACGATCCTTCTTGGGTACGGACTTTTCTTCTTTTGGTTTACTTGTCTGGGCATGGTGGTCGAGCCCACTACTCACTTTAGGGTCATTCCATGTCAAACGTCACAGACGTTGCGCTCGACCCCTTCCAATTTCTAAAAATAATTCATGGCCTTTTGCCGCAATGTCTGTAGCCATGCCCTGAAATATTTTAGGCGAAACAAAAAAATTTGATGACGTGAGCGCGGTTTTAACTTTTAAAAACAGTGTGAAACTAGGCATCACTCAATAATTGGTGAAAAATCAGATTTTTAGTGAAACACCTAACAATATTTTTTCTTAAATTTGCGCGGCTTTCGACTTACAATGTGGTTTGGCTTGTAAAGATTTAATTTAAATATTTTGTTTAAACTAAAAAAAACCTTAAACATTTTAGCATTTTTGTTTTTTTATTAAAAAATATGTAATTACTCCCAGGACTTAATAGAACTTTTTACCGGCTGCCCTGCATGTATATAATCTATAAAAAAATGTTTAAAACTGCTCAATTAAATATCTCGCAGTAAACAAAAATCCTGAAGTTGCCAAGAAGCGCGTTTTGACGCATAAACAGCCGTTCATTCCACCCCGAGGTGGTCCAAGTAAAAATACAAAATATGGTGGGTTTGGGAGAACAATCGATGCTATTTTTATTCTGAAAGTTTAATCAGAGTAATTTTTGTTTAAAGGGATACTTCAACGAAATTTGAAATTTTCCCGTCGCGTTCAATAATAGGTGGAATATGATCCACAATATCCGTAAATGACAATTGCACGTTTGTATTTTGATCCTGGTGGCTGTATTTTTTCGTTATAAACGGCCCACTCTGGCAAGCGCTCGGAGAAGGCCAGCTTAGAGCACGTGACATCCAACGCAATCGTGACGTAGGTCGTCTCAAACGAGCAAAGCAGCAAAGCTACGGCGAGGCTGACGTCGAGAGGATGGCCTAGTCGTTCCAGCCACCGAAGCGGCTGCTTTTGTATGAATTTTGAGTGACGGGTTAATCTTCTATAATCTTGTAGGGAGACAATAGCGACTTCTGCGACACACAAAAGGGATTCTCGGGAAGAGGGGAGTTCCTCCTTCCACTCTTCTCTCGTCGTGGCCGGAGGCGAGACGACCTCCGTCACTAGCTGTCAAGGTTCCTAGACGGGCATTACAAACGAGGCGTTAGCGACATCCACCAGGTGCTCTTTGCCACATCATGGGCTAAAAATGAGCGCCGAAATTTCGTTGTAGTATTCCTTTAAAGGCTGAACTCCATGGGACGAATATGCTGCGAATAACCGACGAATTTTGCCCGGCGGCTTTTGCACGGCGCGTGGAATCAACACAGTGGCTGCTATGTCGCGCGCAAAGCGAGCGTGCCGTCAGGCGGCGTTCGCCAGTTATTCGTCGCATAATTCGTTCCATGGAGTTCAGCCTTAAAGGGATACAGAATCGAAACTTGAAATATAGAGAAAACATCAAGAAATGAGTTCAATATGATCAGCTAAGCCTGTAATGAATAATCGCACGGTCGTATTTTGAGCAGATGGCTGTATTTTTGGTTCTAAATGCCTGGATTTTGGCGAGCGCTTCAAAATCAGCCATCGAAGAGCGCGATGCATCTCGGGAGATCCGGCAGATTCTTGACGTCATCATGCCTCGGAGGACCAAGCGTACCGTAGTGACGAGTTTTGCCACTTGGAGGCGTCAACGCGTTACAATCTCGCTTTGTCGAAGTACCCAAGGGCTGTAGATATCGCGGAGCCGGCAGAGCGCAGAGCCGCAGAGGTGTCAGCTGCCTTGAGTGTGCGATGGCGGGTCAACATGACGAGAGCGGTGGCAGCGGCAGTGGGTACGATGACAGTAGCGAAGACGAAGACGTCAACAGTAGTGATGGGACGAATCACCGGAGATTCGGAGATTCGTCAGGTTCGTCGCTGGTTGCAGACGGCAGCGTGAACCTTGTCGTAAACCTTGCGAATGCGGTCAGTTGTGTTTCTTTTTTTATGTACTGTTATTGCATATAACCAGATTTCGTCTTGTTTACTTCAACGCGGTCCAGCTGAGCTGATCGGTGTTGTTGGCGTAGGCCTAACCAATGCACGGTCTCGGTTTCTGTGCGGTTTCGCGGTGATCGGTATAATAAAATGTAGCGAAATGCTGTGTATTATTCATAATGTGGCGCAGCGCGCAATAAATATATTCAGGCAAGGAAATGATTCGTCTCCTTCTCCAGAGCTGCGTAAGACGCGAGAGCGATGAAAAGTGTTGCTAGTCCCAACTTCGACCGCGTACCGGCACCGGCGAAGAAAAACGTCGCACTGTCGTTCCTCCGTTCTCGGCAGCAGGTTTTGTATACGTGAACTTTATTTGATGAAAAAGAAACAACACAGGGGTGTCCAACGCAACTTTATTGTTCAGAAACAAACACTAATTCAGATATAATTAACTAGAAAGGTGCAAATGCAGTACAGGAGACTGTGATAGTCCCGTGTTCCGATAACAATACAGCAGTGGACACACGTTGAAGATAATCGAATCGAACATACTCACTTGTGTGGGGTATGCTACTGGTGCTATTTTGACCGTAATTATGGGCACGAAATGTCCTTCTGCCGAACAGCACGTACGGCATCGATCTCTTGCGGGGGTGGGGGAGGGGGACTGCTGCGAGCCTTGGGCGAGCACGGTCGACGTCTCCAGTCTCCGGGAACCCCGAAGTACGAGAACGTGATCTTCGCGTAAACATCACCTCGCTCCGTCGACCCGCCGCTGCACCGGCCGCACGTCCGCCGAATCCCGCCGGGCTGGGGCGGCCACGCCAAGCCTGACGAGATCCACGAGGAACTTATCGCGCTTGTGTTTCGCCGCAAGGGCAGCCGCGGTGGTCACTGCCATGACCCCGCCGTGCCCCGCCGACAACGCCGGAGGTTCCTCGTGCCCAAGAAAGTCTCTTCAACCCGCCTGCCCCACAACCGACCGTCGCCGAACCGCCCGGGCGTTGAAAACATGCGCTTGTATTTCCACGTGCACCAAGCATGCCTATTTTGGTCGTAATCCGGAACCGAAACCAATTTTCCCGCGATGTCTGGTTACCGTTCTCGACAAACATCCGAAATCTTATAAACAAAGCGGAACATTTCATTCATTACTATGATATTATATTACAACAGTATATTATGCACTTTGTAGAATTTAGTGAATTTAATATCACGAAAAGTTGAAACACACATAAACGTGATCTGGCAACCATTGCAACGCTCCGAATTTTTCCGAACTTTTCCACCCAGACGCCTCGGTATTGCGTTCAGGCCTAGGCAATCTATACCAGTGAGTGGACATACCGCTGTGGCGCTGCTTTCAGAGGCATGTTGTCGTCACGACATTCCATTGAAGCTTCATAACCAACTACCAGGTGGTTTTTGATTATCGTTTAATTCACTTTAAAATATGTTTTCTTGCGTTTTCTAGCGCAATATTTATGTTTCTGTGGTTCTACTGCTACCTGTGTCGTGTTGAAACAAAGAAATGAGCTCCAGAATTTGGTTTCCGTACACCTTTAAGGGGGATTCAACCGCTCGTTACTCAATAGGCAAATTTCGCTACACAAACCTGGGTTTCAGGAATGCACGATAGTGTTCATTCTTTTGCGGGTTATTATGATAACGTAATGAAGGTTGTACGGCCTTTGGATTTTTCTTTTAGAGCGCTGAAGATTTCTAATAAAATCCAGAAATATGATCGTTTTGACTCTTTTAAGCGCGTTTTGAGGCATTTTTGAAAATACAATTATTTAGAGGACAAACGTGACAAAACGCTTGGCCGTACGTACTAGGGGTGCCTCTTAATTTTAAGACCATGACGAGAAAGCAAAATATTGTTGTATTTGCTTATTTGTGTAAATAAAATCACCCTGTTAATTTTATTTCCAACTTGCTAAACGAGATGGCGACACTAGTACTAAATGCCTCAAACCGGCGATTTTCTTGCTGTTGCTGTTGTTGTTTTCTCTCGAGCTCGAATTCGACCACGATGTCTCGTTGCTCGTGGATCGGTAGCACGTGTAGCGAAAGCTCACGCTGTAAAGCTCACTGATCGTGGATTCAATCCACCGCCTCTGCCCGTTTCAGTCTGGATGAGCATCGTACCGGCGTGCTGTCATGTATCACTATTGCGTGATGCACGTTAAGCCTGGTTCAGACAGTTGCGTTTGACTGCGTTTGACTGCGTTGCGGCGGCGAGAAACCAGGACATCCCTGCTGCTTATACCGCGTGCCAAGATGATTCCTTGAATTGGATTCCAAGCTTCATACGAAGCACAGATGTGCCGGTGACTCGCTTTCGGTTCTCGCCGCAACGCAGTCAAACGCACTCAAACGCAAGTGTCTGAACCGGCCTTTAAAGTCGTCAGACAAGCAGCGGTATTCTGCACTGTCTTTCATCTCCAACGAAGACAACAGAATTACAATTGATGGCTCCGTTGGTCGGCACTTTTTGAACGTTGCAAAAAAGTGTAACTAGTCATCGGCAGACTCCTGGCAAAAGGCCTGATAAGGCTCTGGAGGCGATACTTTTGTTGATTCTATGTTTTTGTGTGTGCTATGTTAGCGCGCGTGGTCAAACGCTTGCATACCAGTGTTAATTGGGAAGTACTTCAAGTACATTGTACTTAAAGTACTACTTCAAGTAGGTTTAGGAAACTTGTACTTTACTTGAAGTACATTCTCTGAGTATGTACTTGTACTTTACTTAAAGTATTTTTTCTGGTACTTTCCGAGGAAAGTACAATTCCCGACTTCAAAGTACATTCTCCAAATTTGGTTTTAAATTTGTATCACGAATTGATGCTTTGTCAACTCTGAAGAAATACTGCGAGGGATATTCTACTCTCACCAGAGACGTAAGCAGACGACGCATCGCTCCGCTTGTTCTGGGGGGCGGCTTTCCAGTAGCTTTTTGAACTCTCTCTACTTCTCGGTCGGTCAGCGCAAGCGAGGAGGTTTAAAATATTATGAGAGAAAAATTAAGCACCTCAAACTGTGGTGTGGAGCAATCCAACTTTCAAGTCGAAGAAAAAGACTACAGAGGGGAACGTCACAATGTTTTGAGACATTCCCTTTTGTCATTTCCTTCGACTTTTTTTCGCGCCCCAATCTCGGGTGTCACATTATGATTAATTATCACCAGCTCGCTTTCACACTCACTGTTTTTTTCATTAAAGATTGGACACTCCTCTATGAGAGGATTCCTTGCGGAAGCTACGGGACTGACGTCATGCTCTCTCCTATGTCACATTCAATTGGGGCGCACCACACCGCACCGCGCTGCACCGACGGACGCGTCGCGTTCAGATGGTCGTGTCGGTGCGGCTGCATTACGTTCATTTGGGACTTCGTGCGGCGCACGACACCGGCGCGTTGCTGCACCAGCTGCACCGTCGACAGGAGGCCGTGCAGCTTCGCGCACTGCGGGCCGGTGCGGCCTTGAGTTAACGCTCTCCGCCTCCTTCCGGCTCCTTCTTTCCCTCGCTTCGTCTTCCTCGTCTCGGTAAACATGGCGGCTCGGAAGACTCTCGCCAGATGCGCGCGCCGCCGCCACACTCGCGGCGGATTTTGTTCAATGGTCCACCCGTTTATGTTTTGCCCTTGAAGTGACCGCGCCAAGCGCGTTGCACGGCGGAAGTGCTTCGTGTTCACTTGGTAGTGCGTCATGCGCTGCACCTGCGCAGTGGCGCGGCCTTGGGGGCAGCATTTTATCGGTGCTGCGTGCGCCCCAATAGACCATTTGCTATATTACCCAAGCATCAAGGAGAATGCAGGGATTGGTGTTCCACGCGCAACACGCGCACACTTTCCCCGTATAAAAGATTCGAAGTAAATAACCAAAATAAAGCGTTGACGAACGCGCGTGCAAGAGGCCATTTGTTTTAGGTATTTGCTTTAGAAAATTTACTACTGCTGAGGCCAGCACGTGCGGCGCGTGGAACACCAATCCCTGCATTCTCCTTGATGCTTGGGTAATATAGCAAAAGGTCTATTGAATGTGACACTAGTACATTTAACCCCCTTGGGTGCAACAATCCAGTGCCAGCGAGGCCAAGTTCAGAAGAGGGACTTCTAAATTTGGGCCCGTTCCTGAAAATAACTACTCTGTGGCCACTTGACTTTATCAAATATTCGCCGCTGTTTTTGAAAATAGGTCATGCACCCCTGATTACCCCTGGGCAGTGGATACCAGTTAAAAAATCACAGTATAGGGGAATTAATGTACATGATAAAAGGTTGTGTTAAAATACTTGTAATTTACTTTTAAAGTACATTGTATTTATAGTACTTTACTTCAAGTACATTGCACCTATGTATACTTACTACCTTACTTGAAGTACATCACGTCTCATTTACTTTTTACTTTACTTGAAGAACCTTTTAGATGTACTTTACCCAACACTGTTGCATACGCTACAAGCGTGGCTCGTAAGCACCCTAAAATCGTGCAGGGTTGAACTGAGATATCCTAATATGTAGGATGATGCCACCCCTTGTAGTACCCGATGCCGACAGCACACGCTCACGGGTAAAATACAAATAAATCGACGAAAACAAAATGTCGCCATAGCACAGTCAGCGCCACAAACGCGTGCCGGGACACGCTCTTTCACGCGCTTCTGAACCAAAAAAAAGAAAATTAAAAGTGGGACAAAATGGCCAGATGTGTCCACCCTAAGCAAAGCGCACATGAAGGCACTCGACTTATATTTATTTGAAAAAAAAATAGTTGAATGAGTTGCAAAGAAGTTCAAAATACCTATTCCGAACAACATTTAATTTATGAAACATTATTTCAGATATTTTCATTCTCTGTAGATCTTGTTTGGTGGCTAGTGGATATGAAAAACAAAAAAAGAAGCATGATTTCTATTGTTTTGAACAATTACAATATATTTTCCTAACCAACAAACAGCTGCTTACTCTGAGATGCAAATTGAATTTTGTCGTTAACGTTTTAGCGTTTTTGTTGTAAATTATTTGTAAATTTATAAATTGTTGTAAATTGTTGTAAATTGTAAATTTACAACAAAAAAAACAAGTTTTTGTTGTAAATTTAGCATTTCCCGTTTTGCGGATTACTAAGAAAACCAAACGGGCCATCAATAGGTAGAAAATACGTTTCTACCTAAGGTGAGGCGTACGTTTCTTTTCTTTCTTTTTTTTTCTCTTCGCCTTTCTAATTTTTAGTCAAAATCAAATGAACCTCTAAATAACTTTAGTGTCTTCATAAGTAACCTCGTGAGTTCACTATGCTATTGCCCGTTATAAACACCTCTTTCAACAGTGATCTTACTATGTCACGGTGGAATGAAGCGGTGCTACCTTACCAGTCTGGAAACAAATTCAGGGTGTGTGTATGTTTATACAGCCTAGAACATAGTCTGCCTCAACGGGCGACTTGTCTCCCAGCTGTAGGTGAGCGATCTAGCCAGTACAGTACAACCGGTAGCCTGGGGTCTTTAACGTGCATCACGCAATAGTGATGCACGACCACACGCCGGTACGATGCTCATCAGGGGCCCTAATCTGGACGCTTGGCGAAAAAGTCGGAGAGAAATTTGGCGACCGTGATTGGCCAACGCCGCACTGACCTTGGCTCCGGCCATGAGAGCCGCCGATTTCTCGCCGACTTTTTCGCAAGTGTCAAGACAAGGGCTCCAGATCGAAACGGGCAGGGGTGGGAATGAACACTGGATCCCTAAGTTATACAGCGCGAGCTTTCGCTCCACGTGCTCCGAGGCTGGTGTGCTCTAGCCCACTCGGCCACCGACCCTTATTTCTTCTTTATTGCACTTGGCCACCGATTCCTCTTTATCTGTCTGAACTAAAGCCTTTCGATGTGTTTGCGTTTGTCTTGCAAGTTGGCTGTCAAATGCGCCAGTGCACGAGGCCCGTGTCTCGAGCGAGCTCTTGGAAGCAGTTGTCGGCACAGTACTGAAATGAGCGGCCCTTGGAAGCGAATGGGAGCGGAGCACCCGCTCCTCGCACGTGTCTTGCGCGTTTCCACAACAATGGTTGGCGGTACTTGTAAGCGTGAATATTATCAAATGACTTTAGTCTGCACTTTTTGGCAGCGCCTTCAACTTATGGAATGTACGAGGATAACTCGAGTGCGACATGGCTTTGTGTATTTGAGTGGTTCTTTTTCGCTGACAGGCAGACAGACGGAAAGTGTCCTTTCTTGCCATACCCTTTGCCAATCTTGTCAACTGCTGTGCACTTGGCGCGCGATTGTGGACGAGCAGTAGAGCCGCGCCACTTGCTTGGACAGAGAACTCCTTGGTACAGTTAAAGGGATACTGAACCAAGGAATTTAGTGTTCATAATAACTGGCGCACGTTCTTTCCACGAGACAGCAGCCGCCGGTGTGCGCGAGCACACGCAACAAAAATGACGTCAAAGACCTCCATTCGCGCTTAAGATGACAGTGAAATGTATAAGCTTCGGGCCAAATGAGAATAAAGACAAATTTTCCTCAACACAGTGGTGTCTGGTGTAAAAGATAAGCAATTAATTGGTCTAACAAGCACGTAGCTTTCACTTGTAGAGATGAAAAGCCTGTCCTTATTCTCCTTTGGCCCGAAGCCCATGCATTTCACTGTCCTCTAAAGCGCGAATGGAGGTCTTTGACGTCATTTTCGTTGTGTGTGCTCGCGCACACTGGCGCCTGCTGGCTCGTGGAATGAACGTGCGCCACTTATTATGGACACTAAATTCTTCGGTTCAGTATCCCTTTAACGGATGGGAAACGGTTGTTTCTTGTTGCTTCTGACTCGTCGCGCAGAAGTGTGGACCTCTTCGACGAGGTCCACACGTCTGGACGTGCAGAAGTGTGGACCTCGCCACTAAATGAGCTATGCTTATAGGGTAGGCACTCTGTTCACCAATATTGCTGTGGGCGCCGCCATCTTGGTGCTTGTACAGAGCAGACTCAACTCCCGATCGTCATGATTCAAAAGTGCGAGTTCCTCGGAATTTGATTCGGTGTTAGGAAGCTCATGTAATATGGCTTTGCTCTGTCGCGAAGCGTTTAAACATTTGTGGAGGACGTAAAGCGTTTCCTGTGACTTCAGATAAATTTTCAGATAACTGGCAGCCATGATTTTAAGCCACAATATGGACTAGGGGCGTCGCGAACTCGGTCGAACCGGTTCGACGAACCCTCGACTTTTCACCAGATTCGACCGGTTCGACATTGTGGACAGTGTGGCCAGACCTTGATGCAAGCATGTCTAGGTTTGGAGAACTTTTGTTTTATGAAAAGGGTTATTTTAATTTTGTGAACAGCTGCAATTAAAAGAAACTACAATTCTATATCACTGAAGAAGTTAATAACTTAATTTTTGTACTGTATTAACTGAAATAACCAATCAGCGCTGCCCTTATTTCATCCCCTAGCCATCACCATCCAATCAGAAGCCAACTGGCCAGCCTGTCACGCATGCGCACACGAGTCGAACCTCAATACAAGGTTCGTCGATTTTTCCACTAAAGTTCGAAAAAGTCGAACCTGGTCGACCTCGAACCTCGGCCGGTTCGCGACACCCCTAATATGGACAAGTGTCGTTACTAGGGGTGTCGCGAACCGGCCGAGGTTCGAGTTCGACCAGGTTCGACTTTTTCGAACTTTTAGTGGAAATGTTCGACGAACCTTGTATTGAGGTTCGACTCGTGTGCGCATGCGCGACACGCTGGCCAGTTGGCTTCGGATTGGTGGTAATGGCTAAGGGATCATTTAAGGGCAGCGCTTATTGGTTATTTCAGTTAATACACTACAAAAAAATTAAGTTATTAACTCCTCAGTGATTAGAATTGGTTTCTTTTAATTGCAACTGTTCATAAAATAAAATAACCCTTTGCATGAAAAATAAATTATCCGAACCTAGACATGCTTGTATTAAGGTCTGGCCACACAGTCCACAAAGTCGAACCGGTCGAATCTGGTGAAAAGTTCGAAGGTTCGTCGAACCAGTTCGACCCAGTCGAACCACGAAAGTTCGACCTAAAAATCCAGTTCGACAAAGTTCGCGACACTCCTAGTCGTTACCCTGAAGCGTAACTTATATAGTGGCACTAGGGAAGATCATGGCGGAAAAGCGCAGCACTGAGCTAGATTTCAGAGGCCATGTTCTTCTATATATAGAGCCACTAAATAAGCTGCGCTTCAGAGTAACGACATTTATTCATATTGTGGCTTAAAATCATGGTTGCCACTTACCTGAAGATTTATCTGAAATCACAGGAAACGCTTTTCCGTCCTGCAAAAATGTTTAAACAGTTCGCGACAGAGCAAAGCAATATTATATGAGCTCCTTAACACCGAATCTAATGCTGAGGAAGTCGCACTTTTGAATCGTGACGATCGGCAGTTGCGTCTACTCTGCACAAGCACCAAAATGTCGGCTCCCACAACAATGTTGGGGAACATAGTGCCGATACTCTAAGCGCAGCTAATTTAGTGGCTCTAGTTCTTCCCAGAAGTGGCGCGCGGCACGTGTCTCGAGCATTTCCACAAAAATGATTGGCGCCACTTTTCCTAGGATAGATGGGCTTTACTCCACATGACCTGGGAGCGGGTTTGCAAACCAGTATTCAGACGATGAGCAGGCCAGTACAGGACATGGGAAGTGCAAAACTGCCACTTTATTTCTTTTTTGTTTTGTTTTGTTTTGTTTTGTTTTCTAGCTTGAAATTAAGCTGTAAAAATAAACCTTTCTTTTATTTAGTTATTTTTGTTTTTGCAAAACAACGTTTGCGTGTTATATATGGTGGTCCAAACGGCCGCAACGCCGCACCTTGTGCTTTCGATAATTTCGAACGTGGACGGAACTTCGAATCCATTCGGAACTCAGAGCTTATTCTACGTTTTGTAAGCCACTGTAATCTACGTATGTACTGGCTCGTATCTCGCGCCGCCTGTTGGCCGCTTCCTGCAGCGGCGGACGCAGAGCGAAGAAGATCTAGCTTGAGATCGGCGGCGAACAGCCCGTGGCCCGAGCCCACCTCAAGCGCCCGGCCTGCATGCGCAGCTGCGAACATGCAACTCGTTTGTTCCGGAAAAATTCTGCACCATCTATGAGGAAAAGGGTACAAATAAATAAACAATTTTTGAATTTGAACTCTCACACCACAACCCGGCGTCGCTCGGATGTTCGAGCCGCCCTCGGGTACAAATGGTGCACAACGGGTTTGCTATTGTTACGCACTGCGGCACCTCCGATTGTTACACGATACCCGCCGTTTCTTCCCTTGCAGCCGGAAAGACGGACAAGGGGAAGCGGCAGAAAAACTCCGTTCTTTCTTTGGACCTAATCGTGTCAGCTATCGTCGCACATGGCGTGCTGTGCGGCGAAGAGGCGCTAAGAAGCGACGCCGGGTTGTGGTGCGAGAGTTCAACTTCAAAACTTATTTTCTCGCTTTAAACAAAAATTACTCTGATTAAACTTTCAGAATCAAAAGATTATCGATTGTTCTTTCAAACCCACTATATTTTGTATTTTTACTTGGACCACCTCATGGTGAAATAAACGGCTGTTTATACGTCAAAACGCACTTTTTGGCAACTTCAGGATTTTTGTTTAGTGCGAGATATTTAATTAAGCAGTTTTAAACATTTTTTATAGATTATATACCTGCAGGGCAGCCGGAAAAAGTTCTATCAGGTCCCGGGAGCAATTAGATATTTTTTTAATAAAATGGCAAAACGTTAAAATTTTTAAAAATGTTTTAGTTTTTTTTTTTTTTTTAATACTTAGATTATACAAAACTTTACAAGCCCAACCACATCGTAAGTCGAAAGCCGTGAAAATTTAAGAAAAAATAGTGTTAGGTGTTTCACTAAAAAGCTGATTTTTCATCAATTATTGAGTGATGCCTAGTTTCACGCTGTTTTTATAAGTTAAAACCGCGCTCACGTCACCAAAAAAATTTTTCGCCAGAAATATTTCAGGGAATGGCTACAAACATTGCGGCAAAAGGCCATGATCTTTTTTTTTTTTTTTTAGAAATCGGAAGGGGTCGAGCGCAACGTCTGGGACGTTTGACATGGAATTATCCTCTACAGTGGGCGGTTTTGGCCATCTAAGGAGTGCTGTCAGAGAAAGAGAAAGAGAGAACGCGTAAAAGTGGTGTGATCCTCTTGTTTTGTAAGACGGATGGCCACCGCTTCTCTCTCGCTGTCTATGCCCTCCCTCCCTGGCCTCCACGAATATTGGTATGAAAGTGAGTACCAAATGAACGTTCGATAACACGTAACCGCCACTTTTTCTCTTACTGGTCGAGTTTCTGGTCATGGAGTGTCTGTCGTCTTCATGGGGCATCTCTTAATGAGATGCTCAAAATTTAGGGCATTAACCCTTTGTTGCATACTTTAAAACTGTCCATGCAAATCATAACATTTTGCGTGTTTGCAACCGTTCGTATTGAGCTGAGACCCAGGATTTTTTTTTTCTTAGCTTTCAGGAATGTAGTTTATTAATTACAGAACGTCCACTGCAGTGGACAGCGTGCACTGGGGTACAAGATCCCTTTCGTCCCATGACCATAACTTTGGCTTTTCCTTTTGAACTCGACGTCTTTTTCTTGTAGACGGAGCTTGGGCTTCCGTGTCGCGATCCTCATCATCACTTTCACCACTTTGGCTGTTATCTTCCGAGCTATCATCACACCTGCCTTGATCATCCTCTATGGCATAATCGATTTCATCATCCTTGCTCTCTAAAAGATCCTCATCTCTCCCTGACGGCAGACCGTCTTCAATTAGGACAATGATTCCTGAGTAAGATAGTGGAATATCCAATAAAGCAGCGATGTCTACTTCCCTCAAAGGCGATTTGGTAGCAGATCGTTTGCCACTAAAAATTAAAATAACAAAATATAGTTTCTTTTTCTTCGAATATGTAGAATTATGGTGCTTTATTCATTACAACAGAAAATTGGACTATTCCATTATATTTACAGCGCCGCTGACCAAAAACAATTTGTGCATAGCACATAGCCCCGTAATGCTGCTGCTCGTGGTGTCCACCAGAGTGGACAAGCAACAAATAGATCACTTACTAAACAATAATGACTTATTGAACACTCATATTTATACAGATTACACCTCAAGACTTCCTCGAACGTATGAAAGTGTTTAACAGAGGAGTAATAGCTTTTTCAACAGTTTACGACGCTTTTGCGAGGATGCACGTGCCTTATCTGGAATTTGTGGAAGCTGCCATCTTAGATGCTAAATATGGCAACATGGAACGGTGGCGCCACCTATGAGTGGCAATCGAAAGCCCGTATGTCCACTGAAGTGGACACAATGCTTACGGGCAGTATGCGGCCCGGCACTGTATTTAAATATTAAATAACTTTGTCCACTGTAGTGGCCACAATGCAACAAAGGGTTAAGGAGAACGGAAACCTAGAGTTTCAGTGCATACATTGCTTGCCAAAGACACACACATTGTCATCAGCAAGGACAACGAACTCTAATCTACGGAAACACATCAAGGTAAGCTGGGACACCTGCATTCTGCAATGGGCTATTCATTGTAACGTTAGAACCAAGTTTTTTCTTTTCTGGTGAATAACAGGCGAAACGCCCGAGTCAAAAGAGAGCTTTCGTAGATCGCTTCTTTAGCTCCGAATCTCGTAGCGGAGGTAGACGCTGCTACTGAGCATGCGCACCGCTAGCTTTTTCTGCACAATTCCAGGGATCATTTCCGGAGGCCGTAAGCTACCGGGATGGCGGGTTTGGTTGCAGCTTACAGGTGAACGGGTGCACCTACACTCTTTCTCTTAAATAAAATATTTTATTTTTACAAGGACTACCATAATACGGGCGTATGAGAAACGAAAAGTAGTGTTGCAGAACATTTTTGAAAAATATTAAAATTGTTTCTATTGTTTTCTGGATAAGTGTACGGAAAAAGTAACGTGGAAGTAATTTGAGTAAAGTAATCCGTTATTTTCAGTGAAATTAATTTGTAACGGTGATCCATTACAACTGAGGCTCGATAATTTGTAATTGTAATTCATTGCATTTTTCAAGTAACGAGCACAAGTCTTGATGAAACCACCCATATGTGTGTGTGTGCGCGCACGCGTGTGTGTGTGTGTGTGCGCGTGCACGCGCGCGCGTGTGTGTGTGTGTGTGTGTGTGTGTGTGTGTGTGTGTGTGTGTGTGTGTGTGTGTGTGTGTGTGTGTGTGTGTGTGTGTGTGTGTGTGTGTGTGTGTGTGTGTGTGTGTGTGTGTGTGTGTGTGTGTGTGTGTGTGTGTGTGTGTGCGCGCGCGCGCGCGCGCGTTTTAGAGGTGGGCGCCTGACATAATGTTTTTTCTCACTTGCTTCGGTTTTAGGGTGTATAAAGTCGGATGCAGCTCTGTATAGACCTGTTTCGATTACTCTCGTCCCCAGCCACCTGGTAGGCATATCCGGTATGGGCGACGGAAAAATAATAAAATATTTAAACCTGCAAATAGTAAAGAAATAGAGGGGAGGCAAAACGAGATTGGATGACGACTGCGCTTATATCCTAAATGTATTGTATTGGCGTGGCGACGGCAAAACAAAGTTTTCGCTCATACTGGAAGTGACGATATTTCAAGATGGCGGCACCCTTGTGCAAAGGGTACGTTTGCAAGCTAGTTTTGTTGTGCCACTGTGCATGCGGGGCATAGCTTCCTAGCTCAGTATCATCTTGAAGTAGAATTTACCCATTTTCTTAAGCCGTTGGAAAGTGATATTGTCAGAAATTTTGCCCCTCGTTTATTTGGTCGTATTCTTAGCAGCATTCATTCCTAGATTTAAATAACTGTTATTTGTGGTCTGGGTGGAAAACAAATCAGTATTTAAAAAATAAGTAATAGACCATATGCAAAATTCTTTGTAGCTATCATCATCATCATACTCGGGAAAGACGCGCCGCCATGTTGGGGGTTCTTGTCAACTTGTGTCGTGCTCTTTGCTGCGCGGTCTCGCCCTCTTCCAGTGAACTCTTCGTAGTTATTAGCTCTTGCGATGGCATCGGACTGGACTCGGGACCTTTCCGAGCTACTGTACTTAGTTTCACCTTATGTGCGAGCGAAGGCAAAGCTGGAAGCGCGAGCGCGAAAGCTCCGTGCGTTCAGGCTTCGCTCGAGCGCGCGAGCTGGAAGAAACGCAAAAAGCGCTGGTCTCGCGCTTCTAGCTTTGGCTTCGCTCGCAGATAAAGTGAAAGGGATGGGTTTGTGGATTCGTACTACGAGTCGAAGACGACCTCCAACAGGCGCAAGCATCGGAGCGGTAGCGGTGGCTCAGTCTTTCGATTCTCGATACCGTTCCGGGCACGCGCTGAAAGTCTGTCGAAGAGGTAGCGCGAAGCACCAGCCCTTACGTTGCAGCTGCCAAAACGAGATTTTATGCATGTACTCCCACCTTCGATATTCTTGCTTTCAGCGCGAGCGCACTAACGTTCTTGGCGCAGTGCCTGCGCGTGCACGAGGAACGTACTTGTACGGGTGCAGTCATTCTGCTGTGCGAAGCAACTCGCACGAGAGGCGTTCGACAACCCGCAGAACAGCTCTAAATGGTTGTAACAAACCGCGATGGCCGGATGGCCGTTCACTAGAACAAAATTACGCGTGTATGAAGCATCTTGTTTTCAAAGGAATCTGTGTAGCCACTCTGCATGCATCGCGGAACACAGCAGTACATGGGCGTACTTCCGGAGCTCGCACATTCCGCTTTAGCAACGTAGGTGACGCAGTCAACGAGGCTAGGACGCTAGGACGCAAGCTCGGGCACTCTGGCGAGTACGGACAGTGGTACGGGGCACCCCCAACATGGCGGACATATGAAGTTCGCGCACGGTAAACCAGATGGCGCTATTCATTTTCGCATATGGCCTATTATCAGATTTGTTTGATTTAAACCAGATTTATATGATTTAATTCAAACGTTCATGATTTAAATCACAAACTAGAAATTGGTGACTCTTTATCACTAGATGTGTTTTAGAGCGCAGCTCTTAGGCGCCCGTTTCCGGCTTGAGCGGCGTCGGCGTCGCCGTCGGTGTAACCGTAAGGTCACGTGACTCCCCAGGTCACGTGACCCCCCTGGTCACGTGATACTCCCCCCCCCCCGAGGTCACGTGACCCCCGTGAGGGGAGGAGAAAGGAGGGGTATACCCTCCCCTCAGTACCCTTTCCTCCTCCTCCTCAAGAGCTGCGCTCCAATTCGGCGTTACAGGGAGTCGTAAACGGCTTTCATTTTAGAGCGCGGCTCTTAGGCGCCCGTTTCCGGCTTCAGTGCGTCGGCGTCGCCGTCGGTGTCGGCGTAACCGTAAGGTCACGTGATCCCCCAGGTCACGTGACCCCTGTGAGGGGAAAGGAGGGGTATACCCTCCCCTCAGTACCCTTCCCTCCTCCTCCTCAAGAGGTGCGCTCCAATTCGGCGTTACAGGGAGTTGTAAACAGCTTTCATTTTTTTAAATGGCTGTCTGATATAATAAATCCCTCCTGCTTGATCATTATTTTGTTCAAATACAAACTAAATGCCCATGTGAAGCAAACACTGATAGATAAATGGTAAAGAGAAAATATTACAGTATGGTTAGCTTATTTGGACATCAAGGGAGCATACGATATTGTGAGCCAGGAAAAACTTTGGGGTCGGCTGAAAGAGTATAATTTGGATGCAAATTTGGTTATATTTCTTCAGCAGGTCTACACAGACAATAAGGTGGTTATAACATGGGAAGCAGAAATCACACAACCTGCAGCAATACAAAGAGGGCTCAGGCAGGGCTGTCCACTGTCACCTCTGCTCTTCATGATATATCTCAGTGACATGGAAAAGAAATTAGAGCAGAGCAACTTAGGTTTCAATGTGAGTTATATGGAAGAAGGGAGAAAGGTAATACAGGTAATACCAGGACTGATATGTATGCGGACGACATAGTACTTATGGCAGATAACCAGGATACGTTACAGGAACTAGCTGGCACATGTGGAGAGGAAGGGGACACCTTGGGCATGAGCTTTAGTAGCGACAAGTCTGGAGTAATGGTGTTTAATGACGAAAAGAGGGAACCCTGAGGGTACAAGACATTTTAATAGACCATGTAGGAAAATACAAATATCTGGGAGTCTGGCTCAATGAGGGAAAGAAATATCTAGAGGAACATGAAGAGAATATAATTAGAAAAGGGAAAAGAAATTCATCTATTATGAAGCTCAAGGCACTATGGAACTATAATAGAAATGAAGTGGTCAGGGGTATATGGAAGGGAGTGATGGTACCTAGACTGTCTTTTGGCAATGGGGTGCTCTGCATGAAATCAGAGGTTCAGTCAGGATTAAAAATTCCACAAAGAAGCGTAGGCAGATTGGCATTGGGAGCACATGGAAAGACACCAAATGAGGGAGCTAGTACAGGGGGACATGGTGGCCGTCTTTTGAGAGCAGGGAGGCAATTAGTAAGCTGATATTTGAACAAAGGTTGACCGAAATGGATGATACGCGGTGGGCACGTAAGGTGTACAAGTATTTATACATGAAAAGCATAAACACAAAATGGACAAACCGAACCCCGAAAGCTTACATTTAAATACCTACTCACTAGTAATGGGGTTGAGCAGACTACCTCAGTGGAAAAGGGAGGGAAAGAGGCAGAAAGAAAAATGTGGGAGGGAAGAATGCACGAAAAATCGGCTGTAACAGTGTACAGGTCACAAAAACAGGACAAAAGAAAGGAAAATCTGTTTGACAACTCGCTGGGGAGTTCTTTGCTGTTCGAGGCGAGGACGGGATTTTTGAGGACGAGGACGTATAGGGCTAAATTTCAGGAGACAGACACCTTGTGTGCCGCCTGCCATAATGAGAGCGAGACACTGGATCACTTGGTTTTAAAGGGATACTACAACGAAATTTCGGCGCTCATTTTTTGGTCTATATGTGTTCAAAAGAGCAGTATCACATGGCACATACCAATATCTTGTTAAAAAAGTCTCGAAAAGGAATTTTAAAACGAATTAAACGATTAGCAAAGAGCACCTGGTGGATGTCGCTAACGCCTCGTTTGTAATGCTCGTCTAGAAACCTTGACAGCTAGTGACGGAGGTCGTCTCGCCTCCGGCCACGACGACAGAAGGGGGAAGGAGGAACTCCCCTCTTCCCGAGAATCCCTTTTGTGTGTCGCAGAAGTCGCTATTGTCCCCCTACAAGATTATAGAAGATTAACCCGTCACTCAAAATTCATACAAAAGCAGCCGCTTCGGTGGCTGGAACGACTAGGCCATCCTCTCGACGTCAGCCTCGCCGTAGCTTTGCTCGTCTTGAGACGACCTACGTCACGATTGCGTTGGATGTCTCGTGCTCTAAGCTGGGCCTTCTCCGAGCGCTTGCCAGAGTGAACCGTTTATAACGAAAAATACAGCCACCAGGATCAAAATACAAACGTGCGATTGTCATTTACGGATATTGTGGATCATATTCAACCCATTTTTGAACACGACGGGAATATTTCAAATTTCGTTGAAGTATCCCTTTAAAGGGATACTACAACGAAATTTCGGCGCTCATTTTTTGGTCTATATGTGTCCAAAAGAGCAGTATCACATGGAACATACCAATATCTTGCTAAAAAAGTCTCGAAAAGGAATTTTAAAACGAATTAAACGATTAGCAAAGAGCACCTGGTGGATGTCGCTAACGCCTCGTTTGTAATGCTCGTCTAGGAACCTTGAGAGCTAGTGACGGAAATCGTCTCGCCTCCGGCCACGACGAGAGAAGGGGGAAGGAGGAACTCCCCTCTTTCCGAGAATCCTTTTTGTGTGTCGCAGAAGTCGCTATTGTCCCCCTACAAGATTATAGAAGATTAACCCGTCACTCAAAATTCCTACAAAGCAGCCGCTTCGGTGGCTGGACCGACTAGGCCATCCTCTCGACGTCAGCCTCGCCGTAGCTTTGCTCGTTTGAGACGACTTACGTCACGATTGCGCTGGGCCTTCTCCGAGCGCTTGCCAGAGTGGACCGTTTATAACGAAAAATACAGCCACCAGGATCAAAATACAAACGGGCGATTGTCATTTACGGATATTGTGGATCATATTCAACCTATTTTTGAACACGACGGGAATATTTCAAATTTCGTTGA